>CAIGQW010052676.1:0-11583 GCA_903798125.1 Danio choprae
GGAACAATCAATACCAATTTTTGATACTGTGTGGAACAATCAATACCGTTTTCGGTACCGTGGGCAACAATCGATACCACTTTTGATACTGTGGGGAACAATCAATACCATTTTCGATACTGTGGGCAAAACTTATTACCATTTTCGATATTGTGGGGAACAATCGATACCATTTTAAAAACTGTGAAGAACAATCAATACCCTGTGAGAAACAATCAATAACCTGTGAGAAACAATCAATACTATATTTTTAATACTGTGGGAAGCAATCGATACCATCTTCGATACTGTGGGGAACAAATTCCACAACATTAAAAGTATGCAAATTAAGTAATAAGAGAAAAAAAAAATTCAACCATATAATGCTTATACCAGGTACGTCAGCAGTCCAAAAGGCGATAAATTACAAAAACAAAAACTAAATTAATGCAATCTCATCTTGTTTTTTTAATATTGTTATTAATTATTCATCTCCCATCTGGTGAAAAGAGAAAGTGTAAGAGTGCAAAGCCAGTATCGATACCAACCAAAAGCAAGATTGTACCATTTTAAATATTTCAGCATCGATATTTATTATTACTTTTTACACAAGTCTCCATTACTATGTGTGCTTTCAGGTTGAAGTCCCCAACGGGATATAAAAACAAGCACACACAAACACACGCAAACTGGTGGTTTTGCAAAAACAAAAAAAAGAAGAAGAAGAAGGAGAAAAGATACATTTCAGACTGCACCTCCATAATGAAACCCCCTGTATGTAATTTATGGGTCCTCGTTAAGTCCGGCACAGGAATGGCACTGTTGCATTATGCGTTCCTCCTTTACTGGCCCGGCTTTTGGAAGTCCTCCGCGTTTTACAGCCAAGCTTTTATGATATGTATTTAGGGCAATTAGGGAGGAGATATATTGACTCATTACGACAGAGCAGGTGCAGGGGGAGAGACTGGCATGTATAGAAATGCCCCACGTGGGGACTGAAGCCCTGCCAGACTGTATAGAGATGCCACAGAGCGTGTCGTCTTTGGCTTATGAAGTCCAGGGGTTTCATCTACGCCACATCAGCCTTAATGCCCAGTCCAGGTGCTGGGTCTGTCATGCATTTGGCCGTAAAGTTGAGCATTGGTACATTAAGTGCCGAAGACCAAATCAATGCTTGTTTATTTTATTAGCTTTTAAAAAAGCACACAAGCACCACAGTAGAGTGTAAATTAATACACATCCAATAAAAAAACTGTATGTTGTGTTATTGCAGTACTGTACAGGTACTGTACAGTGTGTTGCATTATTGTTACTGTATGTGACCTCATGTCTGATTGTTATCTGTACTCGGAAAAGTTACTTTTAAAAGTAAATATTACAATCTCGAGTCACTATTTTTTAAAAAGTAATTAAATGTGTTACATATTTATTTTTAAAGGAATATTATGTTTTATACTACTTTAGCATTTATTTACTATATTTTTTATAATTTATTTTATTTTATTATTTATTTTATTTCATTTTCCAGCAGAATCAGATTTATTTATCATCTTGGCTGGGCGTACTTGTTTATTTGTTAGGGAATATTATGTTTTATGTTACTTTAGCATTTATTTTATTTTATTTTTAAATGTATTTTATTTTATAATTTATTTTGTTTTATATTTTATTTTATTTTATTTTATTACAGTAACTATTTGAAATTAAATTGAGTTCAAATTAATACATTTTAATTTGATATTACATTGGATTTCTGTCCATGTTTATTTAATTTCAAGAAAATCATTTTTTAATTTATTTAATTTGAGTTTTGACTTCATGATAATAATAAGTAACTTAATAATACTTAATTTTTTAATTCATAATTTTTTTTATTTGAGTTTTGACTTCATGATAATAATTAGTACTTAATAATACTTCATTTGTTAATTAATAAATTTTTTTCTTTTAGTTTTGACTTCATGATAATAAGTAACTTAATAATACCTAATTTTTTAATTTATTTATTATTTTAATTTGAGTTTTGACTTCATGATAATAATAAGTATCTTAATAATACTTAATTTTTTAATTAATAAATTTTTTTAATTTGAGATCTGACTTTATGATAATAATAAGTAACTTTCATTCCTTTATTCGCCACAGAAGAATGAACCGCCAACTTATCCAGCATATGTTTTACGCAGCGGATGCCCTTTCAGCTGCAACCCACTGGGAAACATCCATACACTCATTCCCACTCATACACTACGGACAATTTAGCTTACCCAATTCACCTATACCGCATGTCTTTGGACTTGTGGGGGAAACCGGAGCACCCGGAGGAAACCCACGCCAACACGGGGAGAACATGCAAACTCCACACAGAAATGCCAACTGACCAAGCCGAGGCTAGAACCAGCGACCTTCTTGCTGTGAGGTGACCGTGCTACCCACTGCGCCACCGTGAGGCCCATAAGTAACTTTATAATACTTAATTTTTTAATTAATTAATTTTTTTAATTTGAGTTTTGACCTCATGATAATAATAAGTATCTTAATAATACTTAATTTTTTAATCAATTATTTTTTTTTATTTGAGTTTTCACTTCATGATAATAATAACTAAAGAATATTTAATAATAAGTATTAATTACTTAATAATAAGCATATGAGGAATACAGCATTTCAGTGTTTCGTGTGTTCTGTTGTATATATTTAAAAGAAATGCATACATTTCTGTGATTTGTGTTTTTATTGAAATGTTTTCCCTATTTATTTATGCTTTTGAATGACATTATGGGGATCTTGATCTTTCGTCTGACAACTTTTAACCTCAAAAAGTTGGAACAAGTGGCTTTTATTAACCTTTTTAATAGCTTAAAGTGATGTATTGTCTGGGTTTGTTTTATATTACGCTACAAAAGCCTTGTAATAAACTCCCAGTACATTTTCTGTTCATTCATTCATTCATTTTCTTTTCGGCTTAGTCCCTTTATTAATCTGGGGTCGCCACAGCCGAATGAACCGCCAACTTATCCAGCATATGTTTTACGCAGTGGATGCCCTTCCAGCTGCAACCCATCACTGGGAAACATTCATAGTCATTCATACACACACTCATTCATTCATTCATTCATTCATTCACACACATACACTACGGACAATTTAGCTTACCCAATTCACCTATACCGCATGTCTTTGGACTTATGGGGGAAACCGGAGCACCCGGAGGAAACCCACGCCAACACGGGGAGAACATGCAAACTCCACACAGAAATGCCAACTGACCCAGCCGAGGCTCGACTCCAGCGACCTTCTTCTTGCTGTGAGGCGATCGTGCTCCACCGTGAGGCCCCATTTTCTGTTATATCACAGATTTAATTCTCTATATATTATTTCTTACAGATTATACAATTTCAAACTATAAAACGTCACTTTGTTAAACTGTAGAGTTGAATTTTCAACATCAAAAGTCGACAGAGCGGAGATCAACGTCCCATAATGCAATTCACAACCGTAAATAAACGGAAAGCACAAAATACAGAAACTAAATTAACAGATATTTTTTACAGTATACAGTACAGTACGTCATCTCTTTATCCAGATGTGTACAACATATACATATTGCGCACTATTCAAACGCGCTTGTAATAAGAGCAGTATGCTGAATTTCCTTCTCCCTCTAAATTGACCTTTTTATTTTAATTTGCATGCCTCATCATAAGATCGGGCCCATTATAAAATGAGTACATACAGACTCTGATGGCTAAAGCACTAAACTAAATGACTCTCAACTGTGAGCTCACACTGACTTTGAATAATGAGGCTAATCACAGTCAGTGCCCCCCACGTGGAAACAAGAGAAAATGTGCCACACATGGGGTAAAATGACACGGCTTCTCTAATTGTGCCCAAGGACTTCCACGGAGACCTGCGGCCGCCGACTTTGACCAGAGAGAACGGCATCGGGCCGACCGCTCATTGTGGCCTCTTCAACATTCTCCTGACTGGATCTTGAAAGGAAATTCATACGGCAATTATGATAGCCAGAGCTTCACGGAGAGAATATGGCAGAATGTGATTATTATACAAATGACCGGACCGCTGTTTCACTTTAAACATCAAGAGCTATTGAACACGCAGCAATCAGGACAAAAACCCAGAGCCAATTGTGTTCTTCAGACCAAACTGATCAGAGTTTTCAGCGTCTTAAGATTTCACTTATCATCACCTTAAACAATCTCAGTATCTTTATTTAGTTTGATTCAGAAAGAAGCTGTAAGATATTCTAGTGTCATCTCCCATCAACTTGGGCAAACTTAACTCTAACGTGAGCAAATAAGCTGGGGTTCGATTAAGTTAACTGCATCGTTTTTACAAATTTAAACATTTTACAAACATAAAACAATTAAGCTGTCCGTCCAAAAATCATTTGTAGAGTGTGGAGAGAAATACGTTTGGTCTACAATATCAATTAAAGGGATAGTTCACCCAAAAAAGACAATTTACACACTTTTTTATTAACCCTCAAGTGGTCATAAAAGGGATAGTTAGATACCCCAAAATGTACATTTCATAATCATTTACTCGCTTAGAAAATCCTTAATGAGTTTCTTTCTTCTATTAAACACAAAGGAAGTTATTTTGAATGAAAAATGTTGGAAACCTGTAGCCATTGACTTCCACAGTATTTGTTTTTCCTACTAAACAATGGTTACAGGTTTTCAGTTTTCTTTCTAATATCTTCTGTTGTGTTCAAGAGACAAAAGAAACTCATAAAGGTTTGAAAGAAGGGTGAGTAAATGGTGACTGAATTTCCATTTTTGGGGATGAATTGCGGCTGGAAGGGCATCCGCTGGGTAAAACATATGCCGGAATAGTTGGCAGTACATTCCGCTGTGGTGACCCCTGATAAATAAGGGACTAAGCCGAAGGAAAATTAATAAATGAATGAACCAAATGAATTGAACTATCTACCTTAAACTCACACTGTAAAAAAAGTTGATTTAACTTAAAATTGTAAGACTGCATAGCTTTTTTTTGAGTTGACCCAACTTTTTACCCAAGTACTCCACTTGACTCAATTTAAGTTGAGTCAACTCAAAAAAAGCTCTGCAACCTTACAGTTTTAACTTCAGTCAACTTTTGTTTTACACACTGTAAAAAGTGATTATTTACTTTACGTCAGTAAACCTGTTGCCTTAAAAGTGACACGTTGACTTAACTTAGAAAAGTGAGTAAACCCATTGTAACTTGGAACTGTTGAGTTGACAAAACTTAATTTTTATAATCATTCATTCATTAATTTGTTCATTTTCCTTCGGCTTAGTCTCTGATTTATCAGAGGTTGCCACAGTGAAATGAAACACCAAGTATTCCAGCATATGTTTTACACAGCGGACGCCTTCCGGCCGCAACCCAGTACTGGGAAACTTTTATAATCATGTACAGTTAATTTACTTCAAATTTTTAAGCAACGAGTTCACCAATTCTTTAAAAGTAAAGTCAACTAATCATTAAGTAAAGTCAACTAATTATGTTTTACAGTGCAGTGCCGATGAAATATAGAAAATACAATGGGAAGTCATGTCATGTTAATGTTTCTCAGACCTTTTAATAGGGCCAAACATGTTTTTTGAAGGAGCTCTGACATCGTTATGTTTACGCATAATTGGAACTGTTCCCGTTACATCATCCTATTAGTCAAATCAAGACTCAAAAATACAAATGAGCATCATCGCCAGCTGTCCAGCATTTAAACAACAATGCTGATCCTTCGAGATATGCAATGACATAATGACATCTCTGGGCAGCGTATATGATACAATTACGAAAGAACATTGCTGTAGCATAGTTTCATAAAAAGAACAGCCAATCCCCAGAATTGGGTAACTCAATGAAAAGATATTTTCCCTCAAGAATCAGTGACATAATGTTCTTAATCGGACATCTAACACACCGTGGTCAGCCAACATTAGCTTGTCAGCATCGTTTTTTTTGCAGTTCGTTCCGAAAATGTGCTGGATGTGGATGGCAGTTTGAGTTGGCGTTGGGGCAGTCGCTGAGAGATAGCGCTCTGACCAGATGTTCTGTTTAGTCAAGTGAGTCAGTGCAAAAGAATGAAAGAAAAAAACAGTGAAAAAAAAAAAAAGAACTAAGGATTTGAAATGGTACTACAGACAGAGGGCCGTTTTAATGTTATGCCATCTTACCTGAGCATTTTGATACATAAATATATTCATAAATTGTGATGAAAGCATTCAATTTGACCAGTGTTGGGCACGCTCCTTTAAAAGAGTAATTCGTTATAGTTACTTCTTACAAATCTTACATAATTATAAAAGTAAAGGTTATTTATTGCACACTGAATCCGAAATGGGCCTCACAGTGGCGCAGTGGGTAGCACGTTCGCCTTACAGCAAGAAGGTCGCTGGTTCGAGCCTCGGCTGGGTCAGTTGGTGTTTCTGTGTGGAGTTTGTATGTTCTCCCTGTGTTGGCGTGGGTTTCCTCCGGGTGCTCCGGTTTCCCCCACAAGTCCAAAGACATGCGGTATAGGTGAATTGGGTAGACTAAATTGTCCGTAGTGTATGAGTGTGAATGGGTGTGTATGGATGTTTCCCAGAGATGAGTTGCAGTTGGAAGGGCATCCGCTGCGTAAAACATATGCTGGATAAGTTGGTGGTTCATTCCGCTGTGGCGACCCCAGATTAATAAAGGGACTAAGCCGAAATGAAAATGAATGAATACGAAATTTTCGTGAAATTTCGCACGTTAAAAAATAAATTTGACCTCACGTTGTCAGTCGTATTAACACACACTCTCCGAAACTTTCTTCTGTCATAAAAAAATCGTAACGTGTTCGTTTATTTCTGCTTTTCACATCCGAAAAGTACCACCGTACAAGTGAAACGCTAAATACAGAATGCCGTCATTAGAGCTACAGATGACTTTATGACAAACACAGTGCATAAAATAAAGACAGATTGTGGCGGACAGTTGAGAACCCCTGTATGCTGGATTCAGTGACTGACGCACCTCTCCCTGCTGCTGTGCTGTTTGGTGTGTGTGTGTGTGTGTGTGCGCGCGCGCGTGTGTGTGTGTGTGTGTGTGTGTGTGTGCGTGCGTGCGTGTGTGTGTGTGTGTCCATACATTTGACGTACTGCTCATAGACGTTATAATAGAAATGACGCCTCGTGGTCTGCTTTCGGTTCGTTTCTTCGACATGTCAACGCAGCCGCCATCTATTATAATGTCTATGGTACAGCCAGTCTCTGTTCAGGATTTGTTTACGTACGTGAATGTTTGAAGTATCACAAGCAATGTATCAAAATTCCACTGATTTCCTGAAATAAACTTTTGTATTTCGGGATAAACATAGCTCAGCTCTTTGATAATGAACTCCTTTCTCTGTATTGGATGAACACTATGTAGGATATTCCTCTTTCTTTATCTACTTTGGAGAAGAGAGAGAAGAACAAAACATCACTGCTTAAACTGACTCCGAAATGTTTTGCGTTTTTTCGTAATGGATTAATTAATAGGCATCGGGCTCAGTGTGCTTATATTTCCAGTTTGCAAATGCTACCTTTGAACTTGTTGGATTTGCCATGGTTCTGACTCCTGGTCATTGATGTGTGCGACTGACTGTGCGTGTGCTTGTGTTGAACACCCGCCCAACTCTGCCTCTGATTGGCAAAGCATGGAAATGTACTCTATCTAAGCCAATCAGCACATTCTCAGTTACAAAAGTCATTTTTGGAAAAGATTTTGCCCCATCAAAAAAAAAAAAAAAAAAAAATAAATAAAATAAAATAAATACAAATAAAATGAATTTATTTCTTAGCCAAATATTTTAAATATTGTGACGAAACAAGCTAAATCTAGTTGTATACATGCACTTTTTTCAACATAACTTGTATTATAATTATTTTTATTAATATTAATAATACTATTATTATGATTGTGTGGAGTTTGCATGTTCTCCCCGTGTTGGCGTAGGTTTTCTCCGGGTGCTCCGGTTTCCCCCACAAGTCCAAAGACATGCGGTACAGGTGAATTGGGTAAGCTAAACTGTTCGTAGTGTATGAGTGTGAATGGGTGTGTATGGATGTTTCCCAGAGATGGGTTGCGGCTGGAAGGGCATGCGCTGTGTAAAGCATATGCTGGAATAGTTGGCGGTTCATTCCACTGTGGCAACCACTGATAAATAAAGGGACTAAGCCGAAAATGAATGAATGAACGATATTATTATGATTATTTATTATTATTATTTTATTGACAAGTTTTAAAATCTACAATAAACTAAATGTACAGTATGCACAACAATCTGTCCAGGTCATCTATAAATACTGCACATAGAGAACATTTAAACAAAAGCTAATGTAAGGAAGATCATTACGTTTGTATATTGTATATTATACTGGTAAATAGAGTTAATAAATAAAACTTGTGTTAAAAGTTTGACCGACATTTCTTGTTGGAGATTGAATGGGTTTTGCCCTGATTGAGTCACTTTACATGCACATATGACAATTAAGACCTGTTTAAAATGATTTAACACAACATTTCAGTAAATTTAAGACTTTTTAAGGCATAAAATTGTCTTTTTGAAACGTAAGACTGCTAAAGACCCCGTAATATATCAAATGTTATGCAAGAGTAGTTTGGGCTAACACATTAAAATGATTGTTTGTTGTATTTTGTGAATATTTTGCATGCTTTTGAAATGTGACCTAAGGGTAACACTGTCCCATCCAATGCATTCCTGATATTACTACAAACTGATTTATGCTTGTTTGCATATTAAGCACTTCTACCCAAATTGACTTAATAATTCAATTGATTCATATTGATTGTGACCCCTGCACTTACAACATTGTTTTGTTCCATGTTTTGTTTGATAAAGTATCTCTTAATGTACTTCATCAACTATAAAGCAGCGTTTGATTCAGATTTGTAGAAGTGCAATATTATTCCGCATAGATCTTTTAACGAAAAGTAAATCTTTTAACAGTGACGATGGCAAATAAGGGGCCGACACGGTGGCTCAGTGGTTAGCACTGTCGCCTCACAGCAAGAAGGTTGGTGGTTTGAGTCCCGGCTGGGTCAGTTGGCATTTCTGTGTAGAGTTTGCATGTTCTCCCCGTGTTGGCGTGGGTTTCCTCCGGGTGCTCCGGTTTCCCCCACAGTCCAAAGACATGCGCTATAGGTGAATTGAATAAACTAAATTGGCCATACTGTATGTGTCTGAATGAGTTTGTATAGATGTTTCCCAGTACTGGGTTGCAGCTGAAAGGGCATCCGCTGTGTAAAACATATGCTGGATAAGTTGCCACTGTAGCGACCCCTGATGAATATAGGGACTAAGCCGAAGGAAAATGAATGAATGAATGAGACATGCGATAAAGAGAGAGAGAGAAAGAGAGAGAGAGAGAGAGAGAGAGAGAGAGAGAGAGAGAGAGAGAGAGAGAGAGAGAGAGGGAGGTCCCAATTATTCCTTAACTGAAAACAGACAGAAAATCTCCAATTCCAAACAGAAATGTTTTACAGGAGTACTCTGGTGCATATCTGCTCAAGATCAGTCTGATTCTATACAATCAACGGCCCAAATATTTCAAAGCCAGTGCAATTTCTCAAACTCAATTAGTACATTTGCAGTGATATAGAGTAAACAGTGCAGTCGCATCGCCCCGGGACGAGAAGTGTTCGATTACGCCTTGCTTGGAGTTGCAATGAGATGGAGGATTTTTTCGAACGCACTTCGATGATGATAATTAATTCAAGACGTTTATTTTTCAATAACATGATTAGCCTGTGTGCTATCATGCTTCGGCCAGCTTGTTTTGCGCAGTGCTACTTAAGCAGAAAAGTTGAACTAAACAACAGACATCTGAATTAATGTCTCAATATGTCCTGCTTCTGCATGATAAAAGTAATTACTGCCTTAATTTTTTAGTTGAATCCAATGATCTTTTCTAGTCATCTACACTTACATCAGTCAAACCGACTAAACATGTTAAGTTAACCTTTGTGTAACTTAGAAACAATTGTTGAAACCAGATTAACTTATTAACATAAGTTAAAGTAATATAAACGCTTCTGTTGTGATGGCTTATATTTTACAGTGAGTGTGATTTGTTTGCTGAAAAATGTGTCTTATGTCATAGTTAGGGCAACACAGTGGCTCAGTGGTTAGCACTCTCGCCTCGACAGCGACAGCAAGAAGGTTGCTGGTTCGAGTCCCGGCTGGGTCAGTTGGCATTTCTTTGTGGAGTTTGCATGTTCTCCCCGTGTTGGCGTGGGTTTCCTTCGGGTGCTCTGGTTTTCCCCACAGTCCAAAGACATGCGGTATAGGTGAATTGGATTAACTAAATTGGCCATAGTGTATGTGTGTGAATGAGTGTGTATGGGTGTTTCCCAGTACTGGGTTGCAGCTGGAAGGGAATCTGCTGTGTAAAACATATGCTGGATAAGTTGGCGGTTCATTCTGCTGTGGCGACCCCTGATAAATAAAGGGACTTAGTCGAAGGAAAATTAAGGAATGAATGAATAACGAGGTTTTTTTGATAGTTAATGCCAGAATAGATCCATATTATTTTATTTTGTTTAATAATAATCATTTATATTGAGCTGTCAATAACATTTAAAGATAAATGCTTACTGGGCTTAAGCAACATAGGTTTTTATTTATTTATTTTTTTTGCAAAAACATATTGTAACGCCAGTTTGGCGGATGGTGACAACGAGACGGAGAAGGAGATACATTAACAAAACGGGTTTATTGAACACTTACGGGGAACAGATACTGGATACGGGAAGACAGGACGAGACATCCACACGACTCAGACGAACCAAAATACCGGACAACAATGGACACAGACGAAAGGGTATAAATGGATGACGGATTGATTACACTGATGACACAGAAGGGATGAACACAGGTGGAACATATTAACATTGACAGTGGCGGGAGGAAGACAAAAGGCACGTGACAACAACAAACGATGACGCGGACGAACACTGACACATATAGCTACGTATATCATCTTATTCTCGGATAGCGGATGCCTTTCCAGCTGCAACCCATCACTGGGAAACATCCATACACACTCATTGACAAACATACACTATGGACAATTTAGCTTACCTAATTCACCTGTACCGGAGCACCCAGAGGAAACCCACACGAACACGGGGAGAACATGCAAACTCCACACAGAAATGCCAACTGACCCAGCCAAGGCTCGAACTAGCGACCTACTTGCTGTGCTACCCACTGCGCCATTGTGAGGTCCAACAACTATCATAATAATTTATCTGTTGTGGTGATTCTATTGTTGCTATGGTAACAAAACATCTATCATAATAATTGATTTGTTGTGGTGATTCTACAGTTGCTATGGTAACACAAAAACTATAGTAATCGATCTGTTGTGGTGAGTCTGTTGTTGCTTTAATAACACAACAACTATAGTAACTGATCTGTTGAGGCGATTCTATTGTTGCTATGGTAACACAAAACTATAGTAATTGATCTGTTGTGGTGATTCTATTGTTGCTATGGTAACACAACAGCTATCATAATAATTGATTTGTTGTGGTGATTCTACAGTTGCTATGGTA
>CAIGQW010052677.1:0-14838 GCA_903798125.1 Danio choprae
AGAGAGAGAGAGAGAGAGAGACAGAGAGAGAGAGAGAGACAGAGAGACAGAGAGAGACAGAGACAGAGAGAGAGACAGAGAGAGGCTCGTCAGCGGAGGTGAATGAACTTGAAAAGTGAGCGGGCTTACAGTAAATGCCTGATGAATGAGCTTTTAAGACGTGGAAAAGAAAACAGAGCTCTCTTTCACTGCGGCCGCACCTAGTTCTGTCAAAGACCTCCCGCAGCGTCTGCGCTCTCCTACAGCCCCTAATCCCTCCGCTTGCACTTTAAGTAAATTATGAGCTGAGTTGCCAAATGGAACCTGCCAGAGATGACCTGGAAACGTCAAACACTGCCGCTTCTAGAGTCCTGCATGTGCCGTTATGTGGATGTTGTGGCACCTGTACAAACGCACGTGTTTCCATCAGGATCTGCACGCAGGATTACGTTAAACGCCGTCAGAGAAAGACAGAAAGCCACGTTTGACGTTTTCATTTCTGCGTCTTGAGGAGCGGCAGAAGGCCGGCGTGGATGGATATTCAACGACGGCACCTTTTGCTTTGATTGACAGCAATAAGAGCAGGGCTAAAAACAAGCCAAACGTTATGTCAAATTGCGTTTGTTATGGGGAGCGGGCCATGCCTGACTGGGCCGCGGGGATTTGGGATAAATATACATGAGAGGTGCAGCTCGGGGCTCGGGCTCTAATTTGCGGGCGGAGGTGTGGACGGCGGGGTAAGATGAGCCGGCTCTGTAATGGGGCCGCCGTCCTAACAAGCTGCTTCTGAAGGCTCTGCGCTGCCGTAAATCCCTCCGGCCGCCACTGTTACCTGCCTCTGTCCTGCTGCCGGGATGCACACGCCTCTTATCCTCATTTGTGTTTTACATGCTTTACCACGTTGAGTTTCCGCTCCATGTCTTTCTGACATTGGCTCATGTTCAGCGGGAGAAAGTGCCGTCCGTACACCACACCTGTCCACATCGGGATCTGAAAATAAGGGATACACCTCACACCCACAGGTCCAAAACGCAGATCCCAAAACGACCCCAAACTCCTGCGCCTGTTCACTCGGAGCAGTTTCACTGTACAATAACAGCTACGGTCAGTGATATGGCTAATGAGCAGGAACAAACAGTATAATAAACAGCATACATTAGAGAAAGAGCTGCCACAAATATTATAATGAGTGGCCTGATATACAGAAACTGAATCAGTTCATCAGATCTGTAGTGCTACGCAAGTGCAAGTCGCTTTGGACAAGAGTGTCTGTTAAATGACTAAATGTACATGTTACAGTTTTCCAGCATTCTTCAAAGTATCTCCTTTTGGGTCAGGTGGTGTTTCTGTGTGGAGTTTGCATGTTCTCCCCGTGTTGGTGTGGGTTTCCTCCGGGTGCTTTACAGTCCAAACACATGCGCTATAGGGGAACTGATGGACTAAATTGGCTGTAGTGTATGAGTGTGTGTGTGTGTATGAGTGTGTGTGGGTGTTTCCCAGTGCTGGGTTGCAGCTGGAAGGGCATCCACTGTGTAAAACATGCTGGAATAGTTGGCGGTTCATTCCGCTGTGGCGACCTCTGATAAATAATAGAAAGCTGAAGGAAAATGAATGAATGTGTACTTCTGTGTGTGTGTATGTGTGTGTGTACCTGGTATTCAACACATTATCAGGACCAAATGTCCCCACAAGTATAGCAATACCAGTACATTTGACCTTGTGGGGACATTTTTTGGTCTCCAAAAGGAAAAGGGCTCATAAATCAGGCAGAATGTACAGTACAAACATCATTACAACTGAGTTTGTGTGTGTGTCTGTGTGTGTGTATATCTGTGTATATGTGTATGTATGTGTCTGTGTGTGTGTATCTCTGTGTGTATCTGTTTGTCTGTGTGTGTTTGTGTGTGTATATGTGTGTATCTGTCTGTGTGCGTGCGTGTGTGTGTGTCTGTGTATATGTGTATGTATGTGTGTCTGTCTGTGTGTATGTCTGTGTATATGTGTGTGTATGTATATGTGTCTGTGTGTGTATCTGTCTGTCTGTCTCTGTGTGTGTGTGTGTGTGTGTGTGTGTGTGCGTGCGTGTGTGCGTGTGTGTGTGTGTGTGTGTGTTGGTGATGTAATTGCTCATTATGCGCAGCAGGTAAACATGCTAATGAGAAGCGTCCTGCAGAGCGTCAGGCTAACCCAGCATAAGCCTCAGTCTATTACGCATGAATGTAAAGCAGTAACAGGGCCGCAGTTAGGACACACACCAGGCTGGAAAACACACTCTTACATGACAACAATATCCAGCAGTCAGCGGACGTGCATGAGCGGGTGTGTGTTCATGTGAATGGACAGGACAAACAGAGATGCTGAGGCACGCACATGCAGATATTTACACACACACACACACACACACACACACACACACACACACACACACACACACACACACACACACACACACACACACACACACACACACACACACAAAGCAATTCAATTGAAGTGTATTTGTACAGCTTTCCCTATCATTATTGTATCAGAGCAGCTTTACAGATTAGCTACTAATAACTTGAACTAATTAACCAGTAACTAATAGCTTAGTTATTATATATCAGCATAACTATAACCTGCAGTTATACAGTGTATAGGTGATGTCTGTGTGTGCATGTTTAATGAAGTGTATTTGTGTATTAGGTGTGTGTGTTGTCCTGGAGGTCCTCGATGGTTATCATCATCTCCTCACAGCTCTTGGATCTCATCAATGCCGCTGCACAGTCTCCAGAGGCCTCGGGATGGCCATCCCCAGGGGGAACAGAGAAGATGACTAGCGTAGCTGATGTTCATAGTGTATTTGAACAAGAGATATTAAATATCAATGTGAACATGAAGTGCTGGAAATGACAATAGAAGATATATAAACAAACATATAAAGCCTATAAGCATTTCTAACACAGTGTCTGGTGCATTAAGACAGGAGGAGTGTGTCCTACGGCCCACTCACCTGCATGGAGCCCACTCATGCATCATGCCGTTATGTGCTGAAGTGTGTGTGTGCTTACTAAAGATCGGTCTTTAATCTAGTGTGTCTGAGGCTCGGACATTATCAGGAAGGCTATTTTAGAGTTTAGGAGCCATAAATGAGAAGGCTCGACCTCCTTTAGTGGACTTTTCTATTCTGGGGACTACCAGAAGCCCTGCGTTTAGAGATCTTAAAGAGCGTCCAAAGCAAACACAAACATTTCCTGAATGACTGAGATGTTCTGCGATGAGGAAATACTACAGAATAAAGCTAATATCATTTCTGTGTTATGGAAAATACTATTAAAAAAAGTATTAAAGGCGTACATAAGCTTGTTGAAGTGAAACCTTGCTGGTATGTGTTTATTTGGAGGAAATACAATCACACTTTACAATACGGTTAGTCATTAATTAAGCTCAATAAACCTCTAATTAGCTGCTTATTAATAATAGTAAGGCAGTGGTTGGGTTTAGGTATTAGGGATGTAGGATAAGCTCATACTTTATAAGTGCTCATAGACAGTTCATATCTTAATAACAGGCCGGTAGTAAGACGGTAGTAAATGATGTGAAACGTTACTCAAACTAAAGTGTGACCTTTAATGAATGAACTAACATCAGCTGTGAACAGCATTTATTAATCATACTTCAACATTTACTAATGCATTATTTAATTCATGATTGTTTACATCAGTTTATGTACTGTAATTAACATTAATTAACAATAACCTTCTTTATTTCCACTGACTATGATCAAATGCTGTAATATTGTATTGCTCATGTAAATGCATCAGCTATCATTAACTCATGCAGTCTTACTATGAAGTGTTTCCAGTAAAACGTATAGCTTGATGCTGCTGTTCCCATCGACACGTTTACACTGCTTTATAAGAGTCATCATGACAGCACACATTCATACTAACACATCATTAGTGCTTCAGTGCTTGAGCTCTGTGTGTTCATCTTTAGCTCAGTGGTGTCTGTAGTGTTGTTAACGTGAATGTTTTAGGGAGGCATGCACATCTACAGAAATGCACTGCTACATTCTTTCATTAAGTAAATGAGCGTGAAACAGAGCCTTGGACGAACATCAGAATGACTAACGAGCAGTTAATTACGCATATGAAATATACTGGGAAATCTCCAGCTCGCCACATTACATGTAAATACATTATAATTATACTTTATTTCTGTTATTAATATACAGACAAAACATTCTCAGGCTCTCAAACGGCCATATAAAGGTTTAGTTGAAGGGATGTCGTGTAAAAGCCATGTGTGTAGGTGTTGCTGCATATTTAGTCAACTTTATGATTTGTGATTGTTAATGGCAGAGCCTGAGCAGAGGAGAGAAGGAAATGTTTCTGGCAGATCCTCCACTGCTGCCCTGAGGGTTTCCACCTCTACATTTATGCATTTGGCAAATGAATAAATCTGCACTGCAACAAAGGCATTTTCATCAGTTCAAGCTGCTCGTTTCAGCAGGAGTCAATCTGTGCACACGCTGTAGATCCCAAAGCTGAAGCTTCACACACACACACACACACGCACACACACACGCACACAGTCCAAACACATGCGCTATAGGGGAATTGATGAACTAAATTGGCCGTAGTGTATGAGTGTGTGTGTGTGTGTGTGTGTGTGTGTGTGTGTGTGTGTGTGTGTGTGTGTGTGTGTGTGTGTGTGTGTGTGTGTGAATGAGTGTGTATGGGTGTTTCCCATTACTGGGTGGCGGCTGGAAGAGAATCTGCTGTGCAAAACATATGCTGGAATAGTTGACGGTTCATTCTGCTGTGGCGACCCCTGATGAATAAAGGCACTAAGCTGAAGGAGAATGAATGAATGAATGAATGAATGAATGAGTGAATGTTAAACGTAATCTTAGGCTAAATATATTTCGCTGTACTGTTACTGCAGCCAGTCTCGCTTTACGAATGATTTCACAGACTTCAGTGTTATCCCAGTGTGTCGTGATTTTATAAGAACACAAATACACAACAACAGTGTGTGTACAATAATTATAAAACTACTCAAAGGGACTAAGCCGAAGGAAAACGAATGAATAATTATAAATATAAATAAAACACAACTCTTGAGATATCTTGGACAGCTTGATTGTTTCAATCCAGTTCAATTTGTTAGGTGAACTTAATGGATTTGTGTCGGGTCAACATGAATGAATAGTGTGTAAATCTGCATGTATTATCAGTGTAGTGCACATTATTCATCTTTAAGCAAGTTAATTCAAACTGTTAATATTGAATCATAACCTGCCCATCTGCAGTTCTTCTCTGATGACTGATTGGGCGAAACATGCTTAGCCACGCCCCTCCTTCATTACCTTGAGGGAATTACACAGTTTGACCAACCAAAGACGAGAGGCGGAGCTCAAAAATAAAACCACGCCCCCTACTCAGTATTCTGTTTCATTTGGAAAAACGTCATCATAGTGAAATAACCAACATCCGGTTCCCTTAAAATCCTGAACTTAAACGTATATGTGTTATTGTGATATGGGTTTGGGGTGTTTCTGCGGCTGTGTTGAAGTGCTTGTACAAGTTTTAATGAATGAATGAATCTCTTTTTATTTGACAATGTGTTTTACCAGTTTTACCCTCCACTGAGACTGATTACATGTGAACATGTTGGAAAATAAATGCTTACTGTACTGTACACTGTAAATATATCCATAAATCAGCAGTTTCCCCTATTTAGTGATTCATGTTTTTATATTCCCCCTGTTTATTCCTGCCTCTGAGCTGCATTATGGGGTCTTGATCTTTCTTCCAGCAACTGTTAACCTTGATAAGTGTGTAAAGTGTGTGTCTGCATGTGTAATAGTGTGCAGTGCTGTATTGTGTGTGTTTCTGCATGTGTAATAGTGTGCAGTGCTGTATTGTGTGTGTTTCTGCATGTGTAATAGTGTGCAGTGCTGTATTGTGTGTGTGTCTGCATGTGTAATAGTGTGCAGTGCTGTATTGTGTGTGTGTTTCTGCATGTGTAATAGTGTGCAGTGCTGTATTGTGTGTGTTGGTGTTGTATATTACGCTACAGAAACTGCAGCACATGTTCTGTTCTTATACACACTCATTTCTCTACATATTATTTATTAAACATTATATTATTACTCAAATGTCAGTAAAGTCACTGTGTTAAACTGTAGAGTTGAGCTTTCAGCATCAGAAGTGGACAGAGCAGAGATCAACATCCCATAATGCAGTTCACCACCGCACATAAACACTAAACACAGTCATTAATCAATATAATCATGAACATATATTGTCTACAGTGTGTTCTGTAAACCTGGGACCCTTCCCTATCTTCCTCAGTGTTCAGAGGACAGGGACTGATAAAGGGCTACAGCCTCTTGAGGAACAGTAATGCTCATTTTGGCTGAACTGCCCCAATAAAAACGCAAACGTACAACACTGCAAATATAATAAATAATGATAATAATACACGAGTTTAATATATTTTTAAAGTCTACGCCAGAGACCTTTGTATCATCAACAACATCGCAGAGTCATTTTAAAGAGCAGCTACATTCATTCATCCATTCATCCATTCATCCATCCATTCATTCATCCATTCATTCATCCCCTGTTTAACAGCTAGCTAGTTTAACTGTAAATAAACCCGCTCAACACAGCCCGTTGTGACGGACAACAGCGCGTCTCCTCCAGCGATGCATTAGCAGGTCGTCATGTTTGGCTCATTGTGTTGTTTATTAGAATGCAGAACTTCCTGAAAGTCGCGGACGCGTGCGTCAGTGATCGGCGGCGCGCGCGTCAGATAAAGTGTAAAAGATTGATTGACAGCTTACAGAGTCTTACAGAGAAGCTCAGTCCACTGCACTGCTGCGACACACACCGGACAGATGACCGCGACAGACGACCGATCCTCCACCGTCCACTGATCAGCGTGTGTACATCTGACAGCACAGCGCAGGCCGCTCCCGAGTGACAGACGAGTGCGCGCATGAGGCTCGTGCCCGGATGTGCGCGCCGCTGCGCTGTCATAATGATGTCGTTTCAGTAGCTCTGACTCCATCCAACTATTTATTTATTTATTTATTTATTTATTTGTATTATCGCAATGTTTGATGGGAATATCAGGATGTGCATTCATCTGTAAGATCCACATGACTGAGTGAGATATTAACCTCGTGCCCTCGTGTCTGCAGGGTAAGCAGGTAAATCGGATTTTCACCTGTTAGTGCGAGTGGCGCATCATTAAAACCCTAGCGAATGACGTCACCTCTGACACTGTACATTCGGTCTCAAACCTGAAGGAGTGTGCCACTGTATCTGATGCCACATCTCAGCA
The DNA here is from genome assembly GCA_903798125.1 of Danio choprae. Taxonomy (NCBI): domain Eukaryota; kingdom Metazoa; phylum Chordata; class Actinopteri; order Cypriniformes; family Danionidae; genus Danio; species Danio choprae. The sequence goes on from CAIGQW010052677.1 coordinate 7,318, forward strand.
GCTGCTTCCTTTTATTAGAGAGCATGGAAAAATGAATCTTTAGGGAGAAAACATGTTAAAGAAAGCCTTTTGTAGGAGATACTGATCTTTATAAACAAACATCTACTAAATATATTAGAATTATTATAACAGGGGATACAGTTCTATATAATAATGTCAGATGGACCAGCGCATTCATAGATATCAGTTGGGGAAAAAGCTTGGCGCTCTTATGAGTTATATAGTATAAATGACAAAGTAAAAGAAGTAACATTTAAAATTTGACACTATATATTTATCATGGTGACGCAGTGGGTAGCACAATCGCCTCACAGCAGGAAGGCCGCTGGTTCGAGCCTCGGCTGGGTCAGTTGGCGTTTCTGTGTGGAGTTTGCATGTTCTCCCCGTGTTGGTGTGGGTTTCCTCCGGGTGCTCCGGTTTCCCCCACAGTCCAAACACATGCACTATAGGGGAATTGGGAAAGCTAAAATTGTCCGTAGTGTATGTGTGTGTGTGGGTGTTTCCCAGTGATGGGTTGCAGCTGGAAGAGCATCCGCTGCGTAAAACATATGCTAGATAAGTTGGCGGTTCATTCCGCTGTGGCGACCCCGCATTAATAAAGGCACTAAGCCCAAGGAAAAGGAACGAATGAATGAATCACAGCAGATGTAGGGCCTACATGAGACAAAGCTGGATCACCTCTATGGTAAAGTGACTTCATCACATCATTTATTGTTATTTCTGTCATGGTCAAGAACAGCGTTTGTACACTAAAGCTCTGTCTACTTTAACAACACCATGAGGTTTTGAATATAGAAGCTGAATCAATTTCGGCTTAGTTTGTTTCAGACACAACTGCTTGCATATTGTTTGCATTTATCTTCATAAATGAGCACACATCCATTCTTTAACTTGAGGAAAGCATGCCATAGAGCACTGAGTGAGTTTGGGTTGACCCTTCCACAGGCATGTGAGTGTTTCCAGAAGAACTGCTCCCGATGCTATCAGATCAGCTTCATTGTATTCTCTACATATTTTCAGACACGATGGTGACATAGGCTTCCAGTTCACAGACAATATCATCATACATGTCACAGGGTGGCTTCAGAACAGAGATGGCGTCCTCCACTAACTCTGCGGCTTCATCTAGATTGTTTCTAGGGCTCTCTGGTCGACGCAGGAGCCTGGAGATTTCATCACTGCCCTGAATGAGGTCTGCCAGGGTTAAATGCAGAACAGGCACTAGTGCCGTCTGTTCCACTGGAGGCATTACGCTCCTCACGTCACTGTTTACCAGTTTAACAGTAACTACAGGAGCCAGAATATTACCCAGAATGCCCAGAGTTTTCTGATGGAGATCCTTCATCAGCGCAGCCTTGGCCTTCAGGGACACTCCAGCAGCAGCTATCTGCGCATAAACAGCAGGATCTATGCTCTTACGCACATGCTTGTTCTCCGTCTCTGAAACATCAATAATCTTGTGGAGAACATCTGTGACCCGAGCACAGTTCTCCTCAATACTCTCCTGCTCATTGGCTGAGACTGTAGGGAACACGCTCTGATCCAGGTGAGTATTGAGGATCCCCAGCAGTCTGTTGGTTATGCTGAAGTATTTCTGCAGGTAATGCTGCAGAGTCTGAGCGCTCCTGATCAGCCGTTCTCTCTTGGGTTCGTCTCTCCAGCCGCTGAATAGAAACATCCTCCAGGAGGTTCTGTTGGTCAAGAGGAAAGCACTTTCATTCAGCAACACATCAACACAACGATGAGCTCTTGTGTCTTTATTACAGCTCACTTCATATCAGTCATCAGGAGTCATTGGTGAATGTTTCAAAGCTTTTATTTGAGAGCAGCAGCAGACAGACGTGTAGACACCATTCAACAACACTTCACAGATCTGAATACACTTTATTTATTGCTTGTGTGAACACATCAGCCCTTACACTCATGATAGAAACACACGTTCAGCGGTAGGACAGGACAAACGGTTTGCTTTTCAGTTTCTGCTTTACATTTATAACATCGTATAACCAGCTTCAATCACTGCTCAGGAAGATGTTCTTAGTTTTCATTCATTGCGTCCAATCTTGCTATCACATAGTATATGCTATGCTGAAAACTCTCAGACGCAGGCTTGAACGCCGTCAAAGCCTCTTCATAGTTTTTCAGGGCTTCTTCAAGCTGACTACGCTCAATGGCTCCTAGAATTGCCTCAATAATCACATCAATCCCAAGAAATATCACACCAATCGCCAATAATGCAAACGGGCCTGTTGCAAATGCACCAAAAGAGGCTCTCATGGCTGTCAGAAATGCTTCGTTTCGCATTAGCAACCGAACCACTAAAAAGGTACCAGAGCCTGCGATTAAACAAGCAGCATCAACAGCTGTTGCTACTAGACTATGCTCATATTCAGACAGAGACGCGTGTGTCAGCTTCTCATACAGTGTCGGCTCCAGCTTGTCCTTCAGCTTCTTGTCAATCTCCTCCACTTTTGCTTGGATCTCATGAATGCGGTTTATGATCACTTCACAGTTCGTCTTCACTGAAGCTTTCTCATCCACGGTGATGTGGCTGAAGGACAAACCCAAGTGCTTTTTAAGCACATCAATGAGTTGGTTGGTGGCACTGAAGTTCCTGGACATTAAATCTTGAAGCTCCTGAGATTTGCGGATGAGATCTTCCCTTCTTTTAGGGTTCCCGGGGTAGAGCAGATCACTCATAGGCATTTTGCTTTATATTAGGTGCTTGAAATAAAGAGACAAACAGTTGTTTAGTGATGGTAGAAATACTGTCATACAGTAAGTTATTGTGAGGAATAGTGTAAACCTTGACATATATTCATGTCTTCTACATGTGTTTTAGTGATTTGGGCTTCATGTGTGCAGTAAAGGCTGTTGTCGAACGAGGACTTGATATCTTAAAGTGCTGCTTATCTATTCAACGCTTCTTAAATGATCCAACGATGAACCCGGACAAACCAGGATCGTGAAATCTGACACAGAAGTTATAACTCTCCAAAAACATTCAGCTTTTGTGAAACTGTATCTATCATATAACAATATTATGGTTTAATGGTGCAGAGGTTAGAGAATTGCATCATAATGACCTTAGAGATGCTTTTATTTCTTCATTAATGCTGGGCCCTTTCCGTACATACGGGCTACTGGATAAGTGAGATTTACATACAGCGTGAGCAGATTGTTTTCATGAAACTAGCGGACAGAAGCTTCCCATGGGAAGTGTTTAAAGCACTCATTCTGCAGTGTCAGACACTAATAACCAGCGCTTCCCTCACGGATGTGTGAATCCAGCTAGCAGGACGATCCACTGGCCATCACCACTGACTGGACTGCTCGGATCGGGACTTGTGGAGCTGCGCATGGATGGATTTGCTGTTCATTGGACTCTCAGCAGTGAACATGAAACCACACTGAACTGAACTGAACTGAACTGAACTGAACTGAACTTCCACTCTGTAATCTGGACTTCACTAGAACTTCTATGTTAAGCGGCTTTGACACAATCATCATTGTAAAAGTGAGAAGTAAACTTGAATTGAATGGATTGTTTTTGTGCTGGTTGGCTATAACCCTGACCGTAACCCACTCTAAAAAATACAAGGTGCTTTTAACCCAATATCGGCTCAAATCCGGACAAACCCCATGTTGGGTTTTTATTACCTTTGAGGCACCAGGGGCTCAAGTGGACGAAAGGACGCTTTTGTTTCTCAAACGGATGGTTCAGCATATACTCACGCTTACATGGTTCCCATCCGTCTGTTGAGCAAAAAAGATTGAACGTTTTGAAGAATGTTGGACAACATTAGCCACTGACCTCCATGCTGAGAAACAACCAACATTTACAACATTCTGCAAAACATCTCCTTTTTTCTCCAGCTGCTTTGGTGGATAGTGAGTAAAGGATGACAGAATAAAGGCTTTGAAAGAACTATCCCTTTAATATAACAACTCTGACATCTTATTCCCTCACACTTACACAATTGCTTCGTGCGTTTGGCTGTTTTGAACAGACGTCTATTGAACAAATAGGTAAATAACGAATACAAACTATAGCCTACTGATTGACTATCGCATGTACAGACGTATTACTATATACAGGACTGTTTAAATAGCTTTAGTATGTCCAGTTTGACATGTAAACTCAGTATAAGTGTATGCTGTAGCCCGATGTTGGGTTAAATATGGACAAACCCAACCACTGGCTGGTGTAATGTGGTTATATTTTATCAGCAGAAATCACCCATCGAAATGTAGGTTTCCATGTAATGTCATGTAAACTCTCATTTATTTGACTGCTTCAGTGGTGCAAGCCGAGTTCCTCTCACCAAGATGTTGTTGACATGCTGTAGACGTTATAAGCATTGCCTAGGAACATGTAGAAGAGCAGCTACAGATATCACTGCAGAAGACGCTAAACCAATATGAACTTGTACATTAACTTGGTGCGATGAACTCCGCTTGTAGTTGTGCTTTACTGCTCCAGTGGTACAAGCGTGATATCTGTATATGCCTTTGAAATGCTCTTAGCCAATCATTATAACGTCTACAGCATGTGAACATCTTGGTGAGTTGATCTCCGCTTGCACCACTGAAGCAGTCAAATAAATGACAGTCCACCTGTGACAAGGAAATCTATTTAAATGTGTGATTTCTGATTATAAAGTATAAGCACAACAGCCAGAGAGGCAGAAAACACATCAAACCCACAGACTGGATGTGTGATAAGCGCAGTGATGTTCCTGTTACCTGTGCTTATGGTGGAGAGCTGAAGATGGTCAGGTATCTGCTTCTGGAAGAGCTGAACAGGTCTCTGAAAGCAGCGCTGATGATGATCCCTGAAGAACAGGAGCTTCACTGACTCAAACCACTGCTGCAGAGCCTTTATACGCTACTCTAACATCTCTTTCAGTTTCAAGATGACATGAAAAACTGGAGGAACTGGCTCAGCAGCACACACACAGAAATGCAGTATACACTCATATTACTCATGAACATGATCAAATGAGTTAAATAATGTAACCGCTATGCAGAATGAAGGAGGCAGCAGCTTTATCACAGTGCCTACACCATCAGCGGTCTAATAAACCCCTGATAAAGGACATTTCAGCTCTTTATGGTGCAGCGTGGATCAACACGGCGTCATGTTAACATGCAGAAACACACGACACATTTTCCTGAATTTATATATTATTATTTATACCAATGTGAATAATGCTGCTTTTCTTTTTTACGTTTATTTATATTTGTTGCTATTTTAGTCTTTTATTATGCAATTATTATTATTTGTCCTCTTTATAAGTGATTGTGATTTTATAAATGACAATTTAAGTGCAGTGTTTAACTGGTTTTTATTTCAGTGCTTTATTGTGTGTGTGTGTGTGTGTGTGTGTGTGTGTGTGTGTGTGTGTGTGTTTGCTCACGTATGAGGACATAGTGATCACTTACTCTGAACTTGCATATGTAGCCTTGAGGCGAAATATATATTATAGTCTGCGGCTGCTGGCGAAGTTGCCAAGTGTTAAACTTCTTAAACTTCTCCTGTTGTGCCACATTTTGGTGTAATCGGCAGGGTGTTGCAGTATTTGGGCTGAGACATGCTTAGTTAGATTAGATTTGCTGTTCTTTCTTTTCCTTGTATTTTTCTTTCAGTGACATGTGCTTGTTGTTGTCGTTGTCGTTGTTGTTGTTGTTGTTGTTGTTGTTGTTGTTGTTGTTGTTGTTGTCGTCGTCGTTGTTTTTAAATCTGAGGATAACTCAAAGCAGCATCGTCTGTCTAGATTGTACAGAACATTTTCAGTCTCTATTTTCTTAAATCTCTTGACAATTGTTCCCTGTTGTGTTAAGCTGCAGTTTTTAATATGGGGAGGAAATGATGGCAGCTCATTCTCTAGTAATTTCGCATGCGTTTCGCAACTGTCTTCTTCTTCTCACGAAAACTTGAGGTTGGGCAAACGGGTAGGAGCAGATATGTGTGCCTGGGGGTGTGCGGGCTTGCAGCTAGTCAGTTTCCTTATCGTACAGGATTCAGTATAGTGCTCAGGGGGATGGCATTCATATACAGGGGATCCTCACTCTCAGAGGTAAGTGAGATGTTTAAAGCACAGTAACAACCAGCTTGCTCAAAGTTCTTGGTCAATTTCAGGATGTGCATCCATGTAGACGTCCCCCACATTATGGGCTGGTGATCTGTATGTGCTGGTGATCATTATGGGCTGGTGATCTGTATGTGCTGGTGATCTGTATGGGCTGGTGATCTGGTGGGGATGAATGTGCTGAGCCGCAGTTACCAGGAACTCTTTGCCCAACATGGCCAGGGCTTGTTCGACTCCCACCAGTGGGACAGATGTCTAGTACTGATACACAAGTTTTGCAGTAAGCATTGTCACAAAATTATATCCGAGCCAGTATTTGGTCAGTTAAGCAGGACAAGTGTGCGAAGCTGCCACCCGTGCCGTGTTCTGGGTGGTACTGCCTTCATTAATATGATTTAAAGCAACGTTTGAATGTTATTCTTAAATATAAGCGAGTAAATTAGGAGATTACCCATGGCAAGTTTAATGTTATACGATCGGTATCGGTTTGGTATATATTCTGCCCACATCCCTCAATCAAGTTAGGCCCTTTGTAAGAAACGGTTTGGGCACCGTTGATCTAATCTGACCTTAGTTTCATTCACAGTTCTTACAGACACCTGACACATAGACATTTTGTCCAGTGATGCTGGCGCTATCTGGGGACACACATCCGAGCAGTGATACCCTCAGCGGGCAGAAGTTCCCAGAAGAACAGGAAAACTGCACTGGTCTCTTACCCCCTCCACTTCAGTAGTATAACACTTCCGGACTGTGTCAAGTGTGCTTGAATAATTATATCATCTTTAAAGAATAAACTTACATACACCACAAACCATGACTTGTCCACGTCTTAGTCTGAGTAATTTTACTCCCCTACTACATCAGCTAAGCACTTCCTCCAAAACATCAAGATAAAAAATGACACGTCACCTGGTACATAGTGTACATTTCTGAGTGTCGTGGGCTGTTCACGCTCCGGGCGCTTCCTGTTTTGCAAGAGTGCTGTGGGAACACCTGGAGATGAAAAAGGTCAACTCTGACCTGAAGAAGGCCCCAATTCATCCTCACACTATTCTTTGCACAGCCGTCATGTCGTACTGTAAATGCTCATTTTCACAAACATTTGACATATTCCATGTATGTGCATGTAGCATGTGACATATATTTAGATCTTTGACATCTAAGTAGAAGGCTACATTTGTGACGGCCGTATATTTTCATAGCTGAAGTGTGAAATAAAGAAAGAGAAGAGAAGAAGAGGCCTCACAGTGGCGCAGTGGGTAGCACGTTCGCCTCACAGCAAGAAGTCGCTGGTTCGAGCCTCGGCTGGGTCAGTTGGCGTTTCTGTGTGGAGTTTGCATGTTCTCCCCGTGTTGGTGTGGGTTTCCTCCGGGTGCTCCGGTTTCCCTCACAAGTCCAAACACATGCAGTATAGGTGAATTGGGTA
>CAIGQW010052680.1:11544-30838 GCA_903798125.1 Danio choprae
AGACAGGTTGTATGTGGTTGCTATGGTTTAGCAGTTATTCATCATTGGTGGTTGCTAGGGTGTTGTATGGAGTTGTGTGAGTTATATATCCTAGCAACCTCTCTAACTACTATACTCTAGCAACCATCAATGATGAATAACTGCTAAACCATAGCAACCACATACAACCTTTCTAACAACTAACTACAATTCCCTAGCAACCACCCACAACCGCTTCAATGGTTACTATACCCTAGCAACCACTTACAACCTCAATGATGACTAACTGCTAATCCCATACAACCTGTCTAAAAACGAACTACAATACCCTAGCAACCACACACAACCTTGTGTATGATGACTAACTACCACCTTAATGTCAACTGATCAACACAACTTATTCAGCAATTCAATATTGCAATACATGGTGTTGCTAGGTGGTTGCTAGGGTATTGTTGGTATGTTCTTGGGTGTTGTCAACAATCAACATAGAGGTTGTAGGTGGTTGCTAGGGTTTCATAGTTAGTCATCACTGATGTTGTAGCTGGTTGCTAGGGTACAGTAGTTGTCATTGAGACTGTTGTTGGTTGATAGAGGATTGTTAGAGAGGTGGTAGATAGTTGCTAGTGTGCAGTAGTTAGCTGTAAGTAAGGTTGTAGATGGTTATTAGGATAGCTGCTAGGCTTTAGTAGTTCATCATTAGAGGTTATAGGTGGTTGTTAGGGTTTAGTGATTAGTTGTTAGTGAGGTTGTAGGTGGTTGTTAGGGTGGCTGCTAGGCTTTAGTAGTTCATCATTAGAGGTTATAGGTGGTTGTTAGGGTTTAGTGGTTAGTGAGGTTGTAGGTGGTTGTTAGGGTGGCTGCTAGGCTTTAGTAGTTCATCATTAGAGGTTATAGGTGGTTGTTAGGGTTTAGTTGTTAGTGAGGTTGTAGGTGGTTGTTAGGGTTATAGTAGTTTTCATTGAGGTTGTAGTTGGTTGCTAGGTTATATTGGTTAGTTGTTGGAGAGTGTTTTATCATTAACAAGAACCAGCATGTACAGTTTACTTATACAACAAAATCACTTTACATTTCTTAACAAGAATGGATTAAATGAATTTTTTTAAAATAAATAATAAAAACAGAGGAGAGGGTACATAATTATCAAATTACATAAACATATATTACATTTTTCCAATTTTAGTTAATAACAAGAGTTATTAAATGCACTTACTACATAAAATGCATATATACAAAGATTTATATGCAAAAATGTTAAAGGAGGAGCATATTTTACTTGCTTTTCTATTTTTAGCCATATAAATCACTGTCATATACGTTTGAATGTGTTTTTCCAGCACCATGAAGAGAGGTTTGCTTTTGGCAAACTTGGATTTAGATGTGAAATTTACTCAATAATAAAATAAAGCTTATAATAAAACCAGCATCTTTTAAGGAGCGATCCTTAACAGAATAACCCAAAATCCCCTGTTTATAAGATAAGGAAAATGATTTTAAAATATTCTGAGCAATAAAAGCTTCAACATGAATCCAAAAACGTCGAGTATAATGGCAAGACCAGAATAAATGTGAAATATTTTCATTAAAGCTTTCACAAAAACATCCTTCTGACTCTATATCAATTCCACATTTTAGTAGGATAAACTCTGTGGAGTAATGACCATACTTGAGTCCAGTTCACATAATTAAAAATATTAAAAACAGCACACGGAACAGACGTATTTTCATTTAAGATTTAAGATCTAATTTTGGGGCCTCCCGGTGGCGCAGTGGGTAGCACGTTCGCCTCACAGCAAGAAGGTCACTGGTTCAAGTCCCGGCTGGGTCAGTTGGTGTTTCTGTGTGGAGTTTGCATGTTCTCCCCGTGTTGGCGTGGGTTTCCTCCGGGTGCTCCGGTTTCCCCCATAGTCTAAAGACGTGCTGTAGGTGAATTGGGTAAGCTAAATTGTCCGTAGTGTATGAGTGTGAATGAGTCTGTGGATGTTTCCCAGTGATGGGTTACAGCTGGAAGGGCATCCGCTGTGTAAAACATATGCTGGATAAGTTGGCGGTTCCTTCCGCTGTGGCGACCCCAGACTAATAAAGGGACTAAGCCGAAATGAAAATGAATGAATGAATGAATGAATGATTGGGAGATATTCAATTCTATAATTACACATTAAGAGAAATTCTAAACCACCCATATGAGAGAAAGTGAAACGGGGATTATATCCCAGATAGATGAAGTATTTAGAAGAAACTGTCTTATCCAGGGGCAGCACGGTGGCGCAGTGGGTAGCACAATCGCCTCACAGCAAGAAGGTCGCTGGTTCGAGTTTGCATGTTCTTCCCTGTGTTGGCGTGGGTTTCCTCCGGGTGCTCCGGTTTCCCCCACAAGTCCAAAGACATCCAGTATAGGTGAATTAGGTAAGTAGTGTATGAGTGTGAGTGGGTGTGTATGGATGTTTCCCAGAGATGGGTTGCAGCTGGAAGGGCATCCGCTGCGTAAAACATATGCTGGATTAGTTGGCGGTTCATTCCGCTGTGGCGACCCCAGATTAATAAAGAGACTAAGCCGAAAAGAAAATGAATGAATGAGTGTGAGTGGGTGTGTATGGATGTTTCCCAGTACTGGGTTGGAGCTGGAAGGGCATCCGCTGTGTAGAACATATGCTGGATAAGTTGGCGGTTCATTCTGCTGTGGTGACCCCAGATTAATAAAGGGACTAAGCCGAAAAGAAAATGAATGATTAAATGTTTACTGGAGCTACATAAATTGGCTAAGTAAGAATATTTCAGCAGAGCTGCATTTATTCCAGCCAACAGGATACGGCGCTCTCATCAAAACCTCACCAGAAAGGTTCGGGCGAAATCTCGCGATAACTGCGCGGAGCCTCAGAGCAGCAGCAGTAATGGCGGACACAGAGCAGGTTGTGGATCTCCCCGAAATCAAAGACGAAGAACCTGTCGATTCTCCGACCGACGAATGCGAACCGGAGCCCGAGCAGAACCAGGACAACACGAATGGCGACAAAAGGTAAATTTGAGCTTTTTAGATCAAGCCCTGCATGCGTCGCGTCTATTGCTTACGTGTTGTTTGCACGGCCTGTGCGCGAGGCTGTCTGCTCACAGAAAGAAAGATTCGCGATTGTTTGTGCTTCAGGCCGCTTTCGGTCGGTAATCTCTGCTGAATGAGATGTTTCCCTCGGTGTTTTCGCTCCTCACAGCGCGCGTGTCTCTCTCGTCCGCTTGTTTTGTGCTGCTGCGTTTATTAGCGGTGCGCGCCATTCAGAGCGGTAACCCATAGCAACGGCCCATCAGCCGCCATTGATCCTCTAAGAAACGAGCGATGTTGCTGAGAAAACATCGCGGTTTTCTTTATAAATGACTGTAGGCTTGTGTGAAAGCATATGAGATTACTATAATATTCCCCAAACACTAAAGTACTGTACCATTTGTGTGAGAGAACACTGAAGAATGCGCGAGAAAGGGATTATATGAAGACCAGTTTCGATGACATGATTGTCTACGTCCAGTTACGCACAACATGAACCCAGCATGCAGATAATAACACGTTTACCCTGTTTTACACGTGTCTTTATTTAGAAATCCATCATAAAGACAAATGTTAACATCAAGTGGAAGTGATCTTAGAAGATCAACTGAAGTATTAAGTATACTGCTTTTCCTAATTGAGGTAAAGTAGGTTTGAAATGCACACATTCAGACTCTCCTTAATATAACTTCAGGAAAACATTATATATTAGCAGCCAGTGACTACTAAAGTACACCATTGCTCACAGTCAACGAAGTAGTGCTAATGTTGTTTTGAAGTCATACTTGCATACAATTTCAGGCTGAATATTCAGAGTAGCGAGGTAAACACTACTGGTAGCGTGGTGAACACTACTGGTACCGTGGTGAACACTATGAGTTCCCACTGAACCAATGTAAAACCAACTTTACCTCAATCTTTTCCATTAAGGTAAAGTTGATTTTATATTTGCACATTCAGACTTTCTCCTTAATGATTTAGTTTCAGAAAAGTATTCTTTACCAATTCTGAATAGGGAAGTTATATTATCAGCCAATGGCTGTCAAAGTACTACATTGTTCACAGTCAATTAAATGGTGCTAATGTCAGACTTGCATGAGATTTCAGACCTTATGTTCAAAGCAGTGTGGTAAACAATATAGGGAGCCCGTCACAAGTTGCCACTGAACGAATGTGCGAATATAAAACCAACTTTACCTCAATATCTTTTCCTAACGCATTAGTTTGCATTAAGCACGTCTTTTTAATGCGAGTAAAATCTTAATGCTTATTTTAAGTGTTGTCTTTATACCCAGGGTTAATCTGCTTGTCTGTGATTTCCATGCAGTGTATTATTTATTTATTTTTACCTAATTTGGTGCATCACTTCTTTAAAAGCAATAAGCAGTGTTGGACATTTTAATGTTTATAGTTATTAGGGCTGCCTCTAACGGCTTTATATTGATTAATCTATCGACTAAATTGGCGGATATTCTACTAATATAAGCGATTATTATAAAAACAGCTATCAAAAACAAGAAATAAGTCAAAATTAGGAGTTTTCCCCTTAAAACAAGCAAAATAATCTGCCAATTGGGTAAGTAAAATAATCTTGGTTTCGTTTTGAAATGTAGATATTTGGACTAGAAACGAGACACAAGTTCTAGGTGAAGCATTAGTTTGTATAAATAATTAAATACAAAAACCTTTTTGTACAGGTTTGTTACTGCAAACTACTGTTAGATAATGAACATACAGAAGAACACTGTTTATTCTAGTATTATCTTTGCTATATTTTGTATTGTATTTTGCTTGTGTTTGTTGTTTCTTCTCTTTTTATTTGACAGGGCTTTTTTTTTACTGAACGTACCAAACCGTAACTCAAAACCACACTGAACCTTATAAACAGCGGTGTGCTGTCAGCTCAGTGTGTTTCCCTCTTCATACACGTTTGCCGTGACATCAAGGAAGTCGGAGCCTTCCATGGTTTAATATGCATATGAATATTGCAGTTTTGCATTGCAATGAAAAGTTATATCTTGCATTTCTCCCATTGTGTTGAGTGACTTTCTCACTGTGCTGCGTCTTAAAGTAAAACATCTTATTCCTGCTGTCTGTGCTTTGGCCATGAATCAAACAACAAAAGATAATGAAACCTCTCTACTCTTGACTGAATAGCTGTATAGCTTGGTGATGTTAACCTTATCCAATGTATACAGTGAAGATTATATACAGAATGCAATGTTATATTTGGTATTTTCAGTTGATGAAGAGCACTGTTTATTTTAGTGTTGTCTGCTATATTGTATTTATTTTGTATTGCATTTTGCTTGTGGAGTTTTTTTTTCTTATATTTTTATTTGACAATGCCAAAATATATTTACTTATATTTTTTACTGACCGAACTGTGACCTAAAACCCAAAAGCACACTGAGCCTTGACGTCTGTACTTTTAGAGAAGAATAAAAAAGGTGTTCTGTCGACTCAGTGTATGTCTCCCTTTACATGTGTTTGCAGTGACACCGAGGAGAAGTCGGAGCTCAAAGAGAAGAACTCTGGAGGCCGCAAATCGCACCGCTACCATCCCTACAAAGAGCGGAGCAGCAGCGGAGACAAGAAGGCCACCCACAGGAACCGCGTGTTCATTAGCAATATCCCTTATGATAAGAAGTGGCAGGCAATTAAAGATCTAATGCGCGAGAAAGGTAACACACACAGAGAGCGCAGCGCCCCGTCCCGTCCTCTCCCTCTCTCGTATCTGTCATTTCTAGCACTCAGAGAGTGAATGTCGGACAGAGCGTTTCTCTAGCTGGTCTCTATATAATCTGACTGTAGGCCGCTCTGGTGTTTTTATTGCTGTAGTCTTTCACTGTAGCTTGAAGGATTGTACAGGTGGGTTTCTTTTATTGCTCCTGTTTAAAAAGTGGAATGAATGTAGAGTCAGAAACGGTGGCGCTCGAGAGCGGGGCGCAGATATGTGTGAGAGTGTGTATATGAGTGAGTGTGTGTGTGTGTGTGTGTGTCACTGGGCTAGCGTTGCACCAGGGCGACCCTGTGATGAGACACTGGTGATTTAAATGCCTTGTTCTCTGTGGTATTTTCCCTTTTGTATGTCTCATGTAGTTGGTGAGGTTACATACGTGGAACTCTTTAAGGATGGAGAAGGAAAGTCAAGGGTAAGTGATGTTGGTGAATCTGTGACAGGTTAAAATCGCTTTTGGTTTTGCCTGTAGAGGCGATACACTGCTGTACCTGTGACCTCAGGATGGTGTTGATGATGATGATGTTACAGTAAAGATGACACAATTTTTTTATGATGATGATACATTTAAAGATGATGTTATTATGATGTTACATTAAAGATGTTATTATGATGATGATACAGTAAAGATGATATTATTTTTTGATGATGATGATGATGATGATACCGTAAAGATGACTATTATTATGATGATGATTTGGATGTCCTTTTTAAATGGGTGGTGACCCGTTTGGCTGGGGTCCATCTGTCTCACCTCTGCTGATTGTTAGGTGTTTATTTTGATCTGGACTTTAACTGACCTATGAGAGTCATCCGTCAGGTGTCTTCTTCCCTCAATCCCTTCATCCATCTGTCCGTTTGATCCGCTATCTCTCTCTCTGTCTCCCCGTAACTAAAGATCCAGTCTCATTTGTCCATCTCACCGTAGCCACGAGCTCCTCAAACGCTCTCGTCAGGATGTCGTAATGATCTCTCTGATGAAATCAATCTTTGTGTGTGTGTGTGCTGAAGCTGTTCTGAACCGATGAGATGTTGATGATGTTTTTGGTTTTTCCTGTCGTCGTCTGCTGTTCTCTTCTTCTTCCTGCTCATTGTGGGATGCGCCTGCAGGGCTGCGGGTAAGAAACACACTCCACACCTTTTTGTTGATGCCTTTTTTGTAAATGCTGTTATAAAAATAGACTTGCATTGAACTTAAAGGTGCTGTATGTAAGTTTTTGATTCTTCTAAAGCATAAAAATAACATAATAACATATAATAAATAATGTTTGCAGATATTTCTGAAAGATGCTAAGTGAACATGCTTGTTTATTTGAGAAGCAATGCTAAAGTCCTTTACTTTGATCTGTAACTCCGCCTACTGCTGGTTTAACCAATTATATTTCAGCATCCCAGGATGCCTTGGTGACAAACAGCGTATTTTATTTTAGTCATGAAGGCTTTCAGTGTATGCTTGGAGGACAGCAGCAGCCTTCCCAATGAGACAATATATGTGTTCTCAGAGTGATAAAAATACACATGAGGTGTTCTTTAATTAGCAAATAATACAGATATTACAAAGTAAAACATAAGCTGAGCTGTTAACAGTGTAAGGCTTGATCAGGCACGCTATTGTAAGGTACACAATATTTTAAATGCATTCAAATGAGTGAATTAAAACAACAGAGTGATCATATATCAAAGTGGAAAATCATATTTAATGCATTTAATGTAACATTTCCAGTCTTTATTTTTCGGGTGGTCTATTATTGATGTTTGTTATGTAATGTGCTCGTATCTGTACTGACCTGCAGTAAATGTTTCTTTCAGTGTGGTTGAGTTTAAAGATGAAGAGTTTGTGAAGAAGGCCATTGAAGTGATGAGCAAACATGATCTGAACGGACGACCGCTCAACATCAAAGAGGTGCTGCTACACACTCTGCATTATCTCTGTGTGTGTGTGTAGCAACTGATCTACTTAAGTGCGTGTGTGTATATGTAGCAACTGATGTATTTAAGTGTGTGTGTGTGTGTGTTTGTATAGTGACCGATGTGTTTGTGTATTGTAGGGTAGAATGATAAATCATATTCTATTATTGTGCGCATCGGTCTATAAAGCTGTCTCTGAAAGCGTTGCTAATAATTCAAGAGGGCTAATAATTCTGACTTCAACTGTGTGTGTTTTTTGTCTGAGTGGTGTTTTATGTGTGTTTGATATATATATATATATATATATATATATATAACACCTATATATGTGTGTATGTTGCAGGATCCGGATGGAGAACATGCACGGCGTGTCCTCCAGAGGTCAGGCCGGATGTATGGCAGTGGTCGAGGGCAGGATTCGGGTCCGTCAGGAATGAACATCCCTCCATCCATCGCCAACAACCCCAACATCCCTCACGAGATCATCAGCTCTCTGCAGGCCGGACGCCTCGGAGCCACTGTCTTCGTGGCCAACGTGAGTCTCATATCAATCAAGATATTGACATATCATATCAATCAAGTCTGATTCGATGTGTTTAATAACTAAAAACACACACGTTGTTGTTTCACGTGTGTTAGATACAGATTTATATTCCTCACTGCTAGGTGTGAGCCGGTATAAAGGGTATGAAAACATTGGATATACATTTCACAGTATTGCGGTATTGTGATTACTGCTCTAAAATATGTTCTTTTTAAATGTCTGGGTAAACACTACAACTATTTTCCACATTGAACACAATATATTCTGCTTTGAAGAAGCATTTCTACTATAAGAGACTTTCAAAAGCGCAACTTGAAAAGGCATCTTTGGATATCTCTCTGTTGTGTGGATCTAAAGTAAAGCCACTGCACTGTTCAGCTCTACAGCATGCTGGATGTTGCTGTGTAAGTGATTTGTTTCTCAGATGTTTCCTGAATCGTGGGCTGACCAGTAGATCTTGATGTGGAGGGTTCTTTTCTGCTGGAGATGCTGTAAACCCTGTAAAACTTAATCAAATATTTGTAAAATACTTACATATACCTTAGGAACAGTACAACGGAAAGCTTTACAGGTTTTATATATACACAGGGGGGCTAATAGTTCAGGAGAGCGAATAATTCTGACTTCAACTGTGTGTTTGTGTCTCAGCTGGACTTTAAGGTGGGCTGGAAGAAGCTGAAGGAGGTGTTCGGGATGGCTGGCACAGTGAGGAGAGCCGATGTGAAGGAAGACAAGGATGGAAAGAGTCGTGGGATGGGGACGGTGACCTTTGAGCAGCCGCTGGAGGCCGTCCAGGCTATCTGTATCCTCACACACACATGCTGGAGGAGAAGCACTTATAAAGAGTCTTTAAATTATTCAGTAAACATACTGTAAGTTAAAAGGGCCAATGTTACCGGTTGAAACCTAAGGTTATGATAAGGTCTTAAATGTATGGAAAGAGTCTTAAAGGTGGTAACAGGTATTGAGTTTCATTCTGTATATGCCCTGTATTATTATGATTGTTATTATGGATTGATGTTCTGCTCCTCGACTCAGCGCTCAGCAATGTTCAACGGTCAGATGCTGTTCGACAGACAGATGCACGTCAAGATGGTGAGATGTTACATGTGTTATTGCACAGCGTGTGTGTGTGTGTGTGTGTGTGTATTCACATATGTTATATCATTCACATATGTTTGTTTTGGGTGTTTTTTAACAGGACGATAAGTCTCTTCCTCCTGATGACTTCCGGCCTGCAGAGAAATCTCCACAGTTGCCCAGTAAGAGCTCTGTGTGTTCATTGAGAGTATTTCCATTACTGCACAGGCCCACATCAGGGTTATTATTCTCAAAGTCAACACATACTTTTGCAGTGCCTTATTTTAATGTTATAATTAGGGCCAGACAGAATCTGCAGACATTTTTTTTGCTCTGTCTGTGCAGTCTTGTAAAAAATAAATCGCATTTATGCAGAATTAGGGAGTAGAGTAACGACAACCTTTAATTTAAGGTTTAGAGTAGGCTATTTAAATGTGAAATGTTTTTTTTTTCTTCTCAATATTAACATTACAACAGTGAAAATGACTTGTTTGTGTGTCTACAATTGTAATTTTGGTGTGTGTGTGTGTGTGTGTGTGTGTGTGTGTGTGTGTGTGTGTGTGTGTTTCAGGGGGTCTGGGTGGTATCGGGATGGGTTTGGGTCCTGGTGGCCAGCCAATAAACGCCAACTGTCTCAGTGGGGGCTCGATGGGACCTGGAGGTGTGTTTATGCAAATATTGTGCTGCATGCTTGATTTATTTATTTGCATTTTGAATTATGCAAATCATGTAATTTTAATTGATTTATTTAAATCCACTGTTTTTGAACTGATTCCCTAAATGTAATTTCAGATTAATCAGACGTTTCCATCTGATGCTGTTAAAGTGTCTCTGGACATTAACTGGGTTTCCATCCTAATGGGAAGCAAATCTTTCCAAAGTTTGCAAAAATAAATCCAAAATGCAAATTATGTGCATTTGCATTATCATTAGAGCAGCATAATCATTACGTAGCAAATAATACAAGCGTAAACTTTAGCTGAGCAGCTAACCGTGTAAGGCTCAATCAGGCATGCTCTCCCTGTTTGTTGTCAATCTGGCAACCTGCAGTATAAAACCCCCCAATGTTATTCATATTAATATTTTATTTTTAATATTTTATGCTTCACCTAGTTAAACCACTGTCAATCCTACACGCTGCACCTTTACGGAGACAGTCGTGGACAGTTCAATGAAAATTTACTCGCGACCTTTGAGTTTTTCTTCTGTTGAACACAAGATATTTTGGAGAATGCTGGAAACCTGTAACCATTGACTTCTATAGCAGGAAAAACAACTATGCAAGTCAATGGTTACAGATTTTTCAGCATTCTTCAAAATATCTTTTATGTTCATCAGAAGAAAGTAAGTCAGAAAACAAGTAGAGTAAATGATGATGGAATTTTCTGTTTGGGGTGAACTGTACCTTTAAGACAGACTGATGGAAATCCAGCTAATGATATGCACACTAGTGTTGATTAGCGTTTATTAAACACATGACGGATTGGTTAATGATTATTGACCAAATTAATTTGTCAGGGATGGATGGAGCAGGATGCAGCAACATGAACCGCATGAGTGGTAAGACGTTCAACACACACACCCACACACACACACACACACACACACACACACCCCCGTCTCTAATCATCTCTGGAGTTTATTTTAAATCTAAAGTATATTTCAAACACTATTGCAAGCACTTCTAATTTGAGGCATGAAACTCTTAAATTCCCTGAAATATGCTGTTGTAGGCTTCAATCATTTTAAACGGGTCTTCATTTTCCTTTGTCCATATAAAGTTACCCAATCTGGCAGAAACTGACATTTATTAACTCTATTTACCAATATGGTTTAATTATCTTCCTTGCACCTTTACAATAACATTAGTTTCAGTCCTCCATGTGCTTCTGTCTGCCTGGTGAGGACACTGACCTGCACACACTGTTTGCATACATTTAGTTGATTATATTTTTAAAACTCATTTCTTTTTAAGCAAACAAAACAAATATATATAACTAGAGTTTGCTTGTTTTGACACAATATGTGGCTTAGAAATATCTAAATTTGAGTTGTGTTTAATGTGGACAAGTAAACATCTTTTCCACTGGCCATCAGGGAAAAAAGCCCTGTTGATTTCTGAAATTTAATTAAAATGGTCTTAAATTTCACTTCCTGAAACTGTGTGTGTGTGTGTGTGTGTCTGTCTGTCTGTCTGTCTGTCTGTCTGTCTGTCTGTCTGTCTGTCTGTCTGTCTGTCTGTCTGTGTGTGTGTAGGTATGGGTGGAGGTATGGGTGGAGGTTTTTCCGGGATGGACTGTATGACTGGAATGGGAGGATTCAGTGGCAGAGACATGTCCATGGGCAGGATGGGAGGTAAACATCAGTCTGTCTTATATAAAACAGGAGAATAACAGTCTGGATCTCCATCAGTCAGTGCAGTGTTGATGAGTGCTGGTGTTTCTGCAGATATGTACCGCTCTGGAATGGGAGGGATGGACAGAGACTTCGGCAGAAATGATCTGGGAATGAGCCGTTCGTTCGGAGACTCGTTCAGCAGTCTGGGTGTGTACAGCTGTGTGTGTGTGTGTGTGTGTGTGTGTGTGTGTGTGTGTGTACTGGTTTAGCTACAATGTGGGAAATAAGCATTGAACACATCACCATTTTTCTCAGAAAACATCTTCCTGAAGCTGCTGTTGACTGTAAATGTTCCCCAGATGATGGTAACAACCCAAAACATCTACATTTGCACAGAAAACATCTAATTAGTTTCCGATTGAAGTTGTGTAATAAACTGAAATGACACAGGGAGAAAGTATTGAACAGATGAAGGAAGGGAGGTGTAGATTGGCAGGGAAAGCCCAGACAGCAGCTGAAATCTTTCAGCAGTTCTTCATCCACCCTCTGCCCTTCCTCAGTGTAAATGAAGATCAGCTGCTTCAGTCTCACATCTGCATTACAGGAGGATGAAGATCAAACCATTACAGCCAGACAATGATCCACAACACAGCCGAGGAGACTCTCAGATGCTCTCAGAGAAAGAAAATCAAGCTGTGGAACGGCCCAGCCGATCCCCTGATCCGAATCCAATAGAAGATGCAGATTAAAGCTCAGATCTGGTAGACGAGACCCACAGAAGCATCAAGATTATTACACTGTTGAAGGTGTGAGAAACTCAGCCCTGAGCTGCGCATGAGGCTTCGTTCTCCATGTGAGAGGCGTCTTTAAGCTGCAGCACCAGAACAGCCTTTATATAAAGTATTAAACACATTTCAGGAGTTTCCCCTTCTGTCATTACACTCTTATTACCACAACTCAGACTATAAGGTTTGTTTTATGTTTATTTTTACCAAAATCTGCTTTAAATCCATGTCAGCAGCTCCTGTAGAAGTATTATTCCAGGAAAACATGACAGTGTGTTCAATACTGATTTCCCCATTATATACTTGAGGGCTCAATTGTCCTCACTGAGGCTCTGTTTGCACTGGGTATTAAGAAGTTTCTCAATCCAACAAACAGTTGTGAAACCTCTAATAATAATTATTGACATTGACTCTCTCTCTCTCTCTCTCTCTCTCTCTCTCTCTCTCTCTCTCTCATCAGGTGGAGGATTTGGAGGAATGGGGAATTCTGGAATGGGACCCATGGGCTCTGGATTAGGTCACTCATCTCACACTAAATTAATTACAGTTCATGTAAATCAAAAGACAATTGTAGAGTATTAGGCCTGTCCAAAGATGGTACGTTCTACTTTGCAATGACTCCACAAGTCTCATGTGTTCTCAATTGTTGGTGTGTGTGTTTCAGGAGGGATGGGGAACATGGGAATGGATCGCATGAACTCTGGCTTCGACAGGATGTCTGCAAACATGGACATGAGCCGCGGCTTCGGTCAGTACGGAGGAGGCGGAGTTTTGGGTCACATGGGCGGAATGAGTGACAGGTCTAAAGGCGGATGCCAGATTTTCGTCAGAAATGTACGTATGGCGATTAGTAAAGGTGTGTGTGTGTGTTTGTTTGTGTTTAATTATTGTGTGTTTGTGTCTGCAGCTCTCCTATGATCTGAGCTGGCAGAAGCTGAAGGAGAAGTTCAGTCACTGCGGTAAGTCTCTTCATATTACTGTAATTAAGTGACTTCCACACTGAAAGTCAAGTTCTGTTTTTAAGTCATTTGATTAGTTATAATGTACTTCCCTTAAAGTGTCAATAAGTGTATACTGAGCACTTTGACGAACTCATGTAAAAATAATTGTGGAAATTGTATTGTGAGATCAGTGTGATAAATGGTAATTTATCATGAGTGAATAGTCGCATCCCTATGGAAAGGCCATGTTTGTCTGTGTTGGGATGTACAGTGTTGAGCCATTTAAATAGCCTTTTTAATTACTCTGTAAAAAGCAGTCTGAAAAGTGTAATGTTATTAGCGAGGGTGTACATTGGTGGGGACAGACAGTACATCCCTAGAGTGCACAGAACAGCCCAAATTCCCTTTGGCACTTTTATAAACATGAATAAAGGCTTTAAACACTTAAGAATACAAATACCAATTAATGGAGCACGTCCCATGCATGCTGCCAAAGTCAATTGACATGATTGTACTGCAATCGGGCATAGAGGAGGTATGAATGTAGAGAGATTTAGAGAGGCACGTGATGCTATTTAACCGTTCTATCACGATTGTTTTTCATAATCATGGAGGCCAAAATCGAAACTGAATTGCACTGCCGCGGTCAGTGTTATTATGGTGGACTCGTAGCCAACTTAGACTTTCTTTGCAAAGTAGTTACTAAGGGTTGACGGAGCATTATTTTATTTTGAAGTAGATTCTATAATTAAATGAATAATTAAGTTATAGATTAGACATTGGTGGGGACACGCTCCCTCCAATCATGCCGATTCTGTGCCCTTGGTAATTAGTAATTCATTTATTAAAGTAAGTTGTTTATAAGATGGTGTCGGGTGCATATGGAGAGGAAAAGAGTGTTTTTTTTCCCTCCTCTCCCTATGCACCAGACACCTTTAGAACAGCGGGATGAAGCAGATGTGTGTTTGTCTTCTAGGTCAGGTGATGTACGCTGAAATCAAGATGGAGAACGGCAAGTCTAAAGGCTGCGGGACGGTGCGCTTCGACTCTCCGGAGAGTGCAGAGAAGGCCTGCAGGATGATGAACGGCACCAAGATCAACGGCCGAGAGGTGGACGTGCGCATCGATCGCAACGCGTAAACACACTCACTCACTCACTCACACACACACACACACACACACACACACACACACGCACACACACGTCAGCGTCTGCAGAGCCGCCGTTTGTTTTGTTTTAAAAACAGCAGGATTCTCACACCTCCACACTCACAGCCGCTTTACTCCATCTGTTAGTCAAACTTTACCTTTGCTTTCTTTCTTTTTTAAGCATTTTAATTTGTAGGACGTTCGTCTCGATTACATTTTAAGAAAAATAAAAAATCTGGCTGTTGTAAACTTTGTCCTGTTTTGTTTGATGCTTTCGCTCCTGCAGACGCGTGTTCAGAATGTTCGAGTCTCTGTCAGTGCGTCTCGTTCACTAATTCATTCATTCTCCTTCAGCTTAGTCCCTTTATACATCTGGGGTCTCCACAGCGGAATGAACCACCAACTATTCCAGCATATGTTTTACACAGCGGATGCCCTTCCAGCTGCAACCCAGTACTGACGAAACACCCATACACACTCCTTCACACACACACACTCATAAACTACGGCCAATTTAGTTGATCAGTTCCCCTATAGCGCATGTGTTTGGACTGTGGGGGAAACCGGAGCACCCGGAGGAAACCCACACCAACACGGGGAGAACATGCAAACTCCACACAGAAACGCCAACTGACCCAGCCGAGGCTCAAACCAGCGACCTACTTGCTGTGAGGCCACAGTGCGACACACTGAGCCAATGTGCCGCCCCTCATTCAATAATAATTGCGTAAATGTTTTTGTATTCTTACACACATTTATATTTGTAAGAGCATTTTAACTACCAAACATGTTTTATTTGATTGTCGGCTTATCCTGATATGTGTGAGAAACTCAAAATGATCTCCTCGTCGCTCAGAACACAGTGTACACAGTAAGTGTGTTTCTGCACACACACACACACACACACACACACACACACACACACACTATAATCTGCCGTTTTCCTCCACTGAACTCCATATGAAAGGCAGAAACTCTTCTGCACAGGCCGATCTAAAGGGTTAATGCTGATAACTGATGACCAACAGTAAATATTACACATTGTCCCTCTTAATCCCAACAGGGAAATCCACTAACAGTGCACCAAAGCCAATGTTGTTCCCAATCTTCCACACGTCAAAGACTGTGATAAAAGGTAAAGATATGTCCAGTCCACATTAACCTTTTATATTGACAATAAGTCTTTTTGTGCATTTAAAAAACAAAACAGAACCCGCGTATCTCAGTAGTGTCATCTTTATTATTATAACAGTGAAGTTTTCTATCTCCATAAAGGTGTGTGTGTGTGTGTATGTCTCTGTGTCTGTGTGTGTGTGTGAGGTAGATGATGGTGAGAGTCCAACATTTACAGTAAACCTCCAGACTGAAAACATATCTGTGACTTACAATTTGGCGTACAGATTAACACACGTCTTAAATGCAGTACAACTGTGAGAATGATCACAACATTGACCAAATCCCTGAGAAACTACAGATCATTTCTGGGAAAGGAGGAAGAGAGAGATCCTCTCGTCACAGGCTGGAGATGTGAATCTGGCATGCTGAGCAGATTAGTGGAAGCACTTGTAGGTTTACATGATTAAAAGCCCCAAAGTGAAGTGTTTATTTGCTTCATCAGGTGGTCGTGCTAAAGAGAAAGCCCGTCCAAGCACAGCGGTTTACCTGAATACATTAGATGTTAATATAATCACTTGTATAATTTAATTGCTTTGCTAAATTTACCATAGTTTAGTTTTATGCTCAATATCAGTAGATAAATGGTTGGAAAGGTTACAGATAACCCCAGTTAACCTTCTATGGTATGCTTTAGTTAAAAAAAGTGTATATTATATTTCATGGATGGATCTGTTCACTATTTCTTTTACATTAAATGGCTTCAAATCCTTCAAAATTCAAGAGGAGATTTTAAAAGGTGTTATATGTTTGGTTGTACTTTATATAAATGCTTCCATATGACAACACTACTGCAGAAGAAGATGGCCAAACTAATTTAAATGCACTTAAACAATGGAAATTACATTCAGATCTGTTTACATCATAGTTAATACACATTTTCTTATGGAATAAGTTTATCATATTCTGATGTGCATATCCAGAATAGATGGATGGAGACCGCTAATGTAGTAATGAACTGAAAGAAAGTCCTATGCTTGAGTTGTCCATGAGGGGGCGCTGTCGAGCGGTGTTTGCTTTACTGATGAGGGGACATGTGCAGACTTTATTCACTACATCTGTTTACATCAGTTTATGCACGTCTTATTAAATATAAAGTGTATCCTCATTTATACGCATGTGTCATTAATGCACATTTGAATAACATTTAATTTAGGATGTGCACATCTTGGCATTTCCATTAAGCATTTTTTGTATATGCGATAATCCAATTGCGATTATCCTTCTTATTTATGTGCATATATTTTTTTAATGCACATTTTCCAAATTTATGCACATCTTGGCATTTCCATTTGTTTATGTGCGTATCCAAAATGCACATGAAAATGGATGGAAACAGCTAGTGTTGTATATAGTAATGAGCTGCTGCATTTCAGAGGGTTAAAGAGAGTCAGATCCACGTGTTGTCCATGAGGGGGCGCTGTCGAGCAGTGTTCAGTCGCTGCAGGAGCGTATGGGATTGTTCCCGATGATGCCGAGCTCGTACAGGATGGAGAGTGTTGCGAACAGCACGTAACACGCCAAACACACCAGACCCAGCTTCCAGTCCAGCCTCCAGCCGTTGATGTGCACCGCGACGAAGAGGAAGACGATGGAGAGCAGCAGCGTGCAGGACATGAAGACCAGCCCTGAGCTGTTGACCTCCACCGGGGAGCCCACGTCCACAAACACCGTCTGGATGAACCACGGCAGGCCCAGACACAGCATATCAAACACGTTAGAGCCCACGATGTTGGACATGGCCATATCACATTTACCTGAGAAACACACACACACAGGAACAAGTAGGAGATCATTATTAGTTAATTATTCCCCAATTTCTGTTTAACGAAGAGAAGATTTTCTCAACACATTAATAATCATAATAGTTTAATAACTCATGTCTAATAACTGATGTATTTCCTCTCTGCTATGATGACAGCACATAATATTAGACTAGATATTCTTCCAGACACTAGTATTCAGCTTAAAGTGACATTTAAAGGCTTCACTAGGGTAATTAGGGTAAAGTTAGGGTGATTAGGGTAAAGTTAGGGTAATTAGGGTACAGTTAGGGTAATTAGGGTAAAGTTAGGGTAATTAGGGTAAAGTTAGGGTAATTAGGCAAGTCATTGTATAACAGTGGTTTGTTCTGGAGACAATCCAACACTAATATTGCTGAAGGGGGCAAATAATATTGAGCTTGAAATGGGTTTAAAACAATGAAGAACTACTTTTATTCTAGCCGAAATAAAACAAATAAGACTTTCTCCAGAAGAACAAATATTATAGGAAATACTGGGAGAAACTCCTGAATCTGTTCAACATCATCTGGGAAATATTGGAGAAATAAAGTCACAGGAGGGCGAATCATTCTGACTTCAGCTGTACATTGCAGATGATCACACAGCCGTCTGTGGTTCTGTCCATTCTGATTGGTCAGTTGTGACTTTCCAAGGTATGTAATTCCCAGATAACCAGTGGCGTTATTCTGAGATAACAACCTGCTGATGTACTTTATCACTAACATAGAAGGCCATAATTGAGCAATCAGAAAGGAGTACTCCAGAGAGTGCTGGAATAATGCTTGAGCTGTGTTTACCTTCTCGAGCGACCATCACACTGGCCACGGTGTCGGGGATACTGGTTCCAGCGGCCAGAAGAGTCATTCCCATCACTGTGTCCGGGATTCCCAGAGTCTCCCCTGCACACATTTAACGTTAAAAAAGCTGTTTTTGGTTTGAAATGAATTGTGTCATTGAAAGTAAGCATATATATATACTTTATTAAGTGGATAGGACAGTATTTCAGACAGGAAGCAAAGTGGGTGGGGGAGAGAGAGAGGGGGGGGTAGGGATGGGAAATGTCATCAAGCCGGGATTTGAAC
The DNA here is from genome assembly GCA_903798125.1 of Danio choprae. Taxonomy (NCBI): domain Eukaryota; kingdom Metazoa; phylum Chordata; class Actinopteri; order Cypriniformes; family Danionidae; genus Danio; species Danio choprae. The sequence goes on from CAIGQW010052680.1 coordinate 30,081, forward strand.
TCGGGAAGCCCTGAAGTGCTACTGCTCCATATGTCAGCACACTAACCACTAGACTATTTGGCCGACTATAGTTGTGGTTGATAAATGACTCTTACTCTTGATTTTCACTGAAATCTTTTGTCATTTTGCTTGAAATTACATGTTAGTAAAGATTTTCAGGAGCTGAAGGTTCAAACTCTCCATGTGAATGAATGAATGTGTGTGTGTGTCGTCCTGAGGCTGTTTCTCAGTGTCTCCAGCGGTACCTGCTCATTCCAGCGGGCTCTAAAGCTCCGCCGGTGCTCATGTGAGTCTGCAGGATAATAATCCTATTATGCGGCGCTGCATCACATGTTCCTGCGGCGCATCATAATCCTCAGCTGGTATTTGAGGAATGAAAATGCAGCATGTGACCGATCCGACATGACGACTGCACACACACACCACAATCACCACTGTACGCACGCAAAACACACGCCGCTGAACGGAAACATGACACACACACACACCAGGAGTCATCACAATAATACACACAGACAGAAAAACACCAGCAGGTTTTACAGTGAAGCGAGATGCATGAAGAGGACGGTCGGTTGGATGAATAAAGCTCTGATCTTTGTGTGCTCATGGGTTTATAAGCTTGTAATGAGCATTTCTCATGCTCAAACTTTGGCTCTTATTAAAGGTAAGAGTCATTTTAACACAATCTTCACCACAGAATCCGTCAACCAACAACAACATCCATTTTCAGCTAAAAGCCTTCAGATATGATTGATTTT
>CAIGQW010052684.1:558-13620 GCA_903798125.1 Danio choprae
ACCCACTGCGCCACTGTGAGGCTATATATATATATATATATATTATATAATATATATATATATGATATAATATAATATATATTATATATATTTTACATTTTAAAATGAACTTATTACAGTAAAAACAGAAAATATGATTTATAACAGAATGGAGTTACACTAGTTTTTGCCTTGATTTGCTCGCCCATGTCTTCTGCATAGTCCTCTATCTGTCGAGTGACAGTATTCACATTGTAAAAAATCTAATTCATTTACAACATTTAATTGAAACATTTAATTCAGTTAGTTTTTTTGTAGTTCAACAATAAACAAACAACCAAAAAAAAAAGTTTATGTCAGATGGGATGGTGGGCCAAATGAAAGGTTACAATGGGCCAACTTTGGCCCGGGGGCCCTACTTTGGGCATCTCAGCTCTAGTCCATATTGACTGTTAAATGTAAAAAAAACTTATAATAACCAGGACAGTCTTTAAATGTGTTGCTTTTGTCTTCCACAGAAGATATCAAACAACATGAGGGCGAGTAAATGATTTTGGACGATTTGTTCGACATAAACCAGAGGCTTGTCATGGTAAACTTTAGCTAATTTTAAAGTTATGTTGAATCATTCAATACACGATTCAAAGATATGCAATCATGTAGCCCAATGATTTTCCTAAAGACAGGAACAGGCAATGTTTTCTCTTAAAAGCTCTTACGTTTGATAGAAACAATGTTCCTTACATCTGGAAATAATGAACTGAAGGTTTTTTTTCAATAGACCTTAACCGCCAACATTGTAAACCACATACCCACATCACAGAACACTGCGGTTTATAGGGCATGGTGATTGATGAACTGGATTTTGTGAAAATTAAGGGAAAAGTTGCAGTAGATCATTCTGCCACAAGGTGGCACAACAGAAAACATTTTGTGATTTTACAGTGTATATTTCTTTTCAATTATATTTAAAGACATATACAATTTTTAATAATACATACCTACATACTAACATACATATATCTCTCGCCAGCTCTTTGGTTGCTATCCAATCATTGCATGTTCATTAATAGACTTACAGATGGTGCAGAAGGGGAGTGTCTGTTTCCGCCTTCCGGACTTCCTTTCACCCAATGGTTGATCAGGTTTGCTACACCTACTTTCACACAGTCGGCATCCTAAAAATATAAAACCCCTCATAAATGAACGCACTTGTAGAAAAGCATATGTTTACATTTTTTTGTACGTTTTAGCTTTTGCTTTTGTTTTTGATGAAGCAGAATTCACAAGTCATGACTGATCTGGCTGATATTTCCCAAGAGTTCCTACGCAATATCTTCCCACTGACGGACCTTTAAACGTGTCAGACTCCGGCAAACTGATAGTGTGAGCGTGTTTGAATGAGAAAGTGTAAAGAGCAGATGTTGACTCCTGACTACATGACCTATCTCACGCTGCTGCTCCAACACTGGGGCCGCCTCGCGACCTCCATGCTTGCACAATCTGATACTCATTCAGAGTAATAATAGAAGTGCCCTGACATCACTGTTTTCCTTCATACTGCTTAGAAGCACGCATGAAGATGATTTCTTATTAGTTTGACATGTTTCAGACCCACTAACTTCCAGTCATGCTTAAAATACAGCATAAGGCGAAATTACACCATTGTTTACAGCTAAAGATAGTCAATTCTTATGCATATAAACAACATTTTAGGGGCAAAAAATGCAAATGCAAACTTTTTGAAACTTCTTTAAGAAATTAAACTGTTATTGTGTTGGTGTAAACAGCAAAAACATGATTGATTTTGTGAAACAATGTGTGAATACTTGTCAACAATGGCAGACTATATCACTGCATATGTGCAGATGTGTTTTTTATTACAAAGTGAATGGACTGGTATTCATGATACATGAATATTGTCAGTTCATTGGGTCTGCATTAACAGGGATTGTTTATACAAAGGTTAAAACTTTTAGCACTCCGTTGTCACAATAATACCCCAAATAGTCCACTTTAATAATGCTTGGATCTTTAAATTATCAGTACGCTATCGCGATACTACAAAAATGACCGATAAATAACTCCCAGTTGGACAGAACACAAAGTTAAGTGAATAGACACAGAGGTTTCACTGTGGGTGTGAGTCAAAAATGAACATCTCTGATTTCTGACCTTAGAAGGCGTTCCTTTCAGGCTGGTTTGACTCCAGGCTTCTCCTCCTTCAAACAGATTTTTTTTGGAGGCCACCGGAGCGGAGACACAGGGCATGTCCACTACTGCTGACTTAAGCGTCTTTGCTTCTTTAGAAGAGATCTGAAACACATTTGATGATCAGGCTCAGTGAATGAGAGGAATACATTGTTTTCAAGAAAATGCTGCAAATGGAGGCAGTAATGAAAGATTTAATAACTCTACATAAATGATCTGATCCAACTGCTGGCAGAGACAGACCTTCATTTTCCTTCGGCCTAATCCTTTTATTCATCAGGGGTCGGCACAGCGGAATGAACCGCCAAATTATCCAACATATGTTTTACACAGCAGATGCCCTTCCAGCTACAACCCAGTACCCAGTGTATGGGAAACACCCATACACACATATTCACACACATACACTACGGCCAATTTAGTTCATTTAATTCAAGGAAACCCACGTGAACATGGGGAGAACATGCATACTCCACACAGAAATGCCAACTGACCCAGCCAGGACTCGAACCAGCAACCTTCTTGCTGAGAGGCGACAGTGCTAACCATTGAGCCATCGTGTGGCGACAGACCTGATCTCTAAATAAAACTTTAACATTAAGAGATCATCCTTAAACAAAGCATTTGATACTTTTAAAACACCGTAAAAAACAATTAGTTGACACTACTTAAAAAAAGTGAATAAACCTTACTTACTCACTCACTCACTGACTCACTCACTCACTGACTCACTCACTGACTAACTCACTGACTCACTCACTGACTCACTCACTCACTGACTCACTCACTGACTCACTCACTGACTCACTCACTCACTGACTCACTCACTCACTCACTCACTCACTCACTCCCAGGGCCATTTATATGGAAGTTGATATTTAGCTGCACCAAGTTGGTGTTTCGTAACATCTAGTTTTTATGAGGTGGATTGTTAGCCCAACGCTCAACCCCCAACCTGGAGGACCAGGACATACACATACGCTTACCCAATTCACCTACAGCACATGTCTTTGGACTGTGGGTGAAACCAGAGCACCCGGAGGAAACCCACGCCAACACAGGGAGAACATGCAAACTCCACACAGAAATGCCAATTGGCCCAGCAGGGACTCGAACGAGCGACCTTTTTGCTGTGAGGTGACAGTGCTAGCCATTGAGCCACCGTGCCACCAACTTGAAGTAATATAACTAATTAAATTTTGCACTTACTGTCCATATTTTCACTTCAAATGTATATACAGTTCTAAGCACAAAAAATAGCAAGATGAGACTGAACCTCGATGGCATGAGTGTATTGTTCCAGTTTGTCATCAATCTTGGGCAGCAGTACAGGTCTCTGGGTCTTCTTGAAACTGTTACTGTTTGCAAAACAAAGGTTCTTGATTATTATACGTCACTTTCAGTATTTAAAATAAGGTTAGTACAAAATACTGTGACTTCAACTAAAACTAAACGGAAAACGTGTCAAACTATCAAACTGACTTTTATAATATAAAAACATGTTTATTCCCACATTATAATATCTATGAAGATGTGATATATGGTCAAATAAAATATTAACAAGACATACATTTTTTGTTTATTAAATTGTGGGTAACACTTTATTTTGATGGTCCATGTGAGTATTAGTAGAGGGTCTGCTTAATATCTGTTGATATGCTCCTTCAACAGACATTTAACTAACTAAACTATAAGAAACTTTGCAAGTACATGTCAACTTACACTAACCCTAACCCCAACCTAACAGTCTACTTATAATATAATGAGAATTAGTTGGCATGTAGATGCAATGTAACTTAAATTCAACAAACGGACTATCAAAATAAAGTGTGTAAATGGTAATAAGTCTTAATTTAATCCACAGCAATATCTTACTAGACTGAAAGAAAGTCGGTAAAAGCATATACTCCTCATCTGGATAAAGTTAGTCGACCCATAAATCATAGCTGACAAGGTGATGGATTAACAAAGTATTACAATGACCCATGCCACCTATGTCAATATTTACTGTTAGACAACAGCCATTTTTCCAGAATACTTTCAAGTTTTATCTAGAATCTGCCATTTAATGTACAACAAAGTCTCAGAAGCCAAGAATGTCAAGCAGATTGCACACATGCTCGTTCACTGTGCTGTATTAGCTGTATTAGAGTTTTCTGTTGCTGAATGAACCCACCTCTTCTTCAAAGACCGATTCAAGGATTCTGTCCTTTCAGTTATCTGGAATGTAAACAAAAGGTACTTTAAAATGTAACAACTTGACAAATATTAACAAAATGTTAGAAAACAAAGTTCATCAATTTCATAATTTATTTTAATTATTAAAATGCAATTTATTATAAAAATGTTTTAGCAACAGTTTTCTGCTCCATTGAACCTCCGTGACTGGATCATTGAGTACAGAATTGAGCCGGTGTAAAATTGAGTAAGAGTAAGATATATAATGTCATTTTGATTAATTTACTGGCTGTGATAAAAAATGACGAATGTGGCCAAATTAATAAGTGTGTGAAAAGAATTTCTTCAGGATTTGTACAATTGAGAAAAATCCACACGGTGGTTCCATTCCAGTCTTTTCTCACTTCCTCGGCCTGACAGTGTACATGTTAACAGGCTTCTGTTTCGGGCACACAAAAGGATCCCTTGTGTTGATGTTGAAGCCTGCTGACTTTTCAACCTCTGCTTACTGAGAATCAGTCAATCCTGTGTAAGCACTGGAAAGGTTATGGTCCCCAAAACACAGACTGCAAAATGCAATCTAATATAGTACGTTTGAATTCCAATGAAAAGTATCATGCTAGTATTATTGTGTCCAGTCTGTTATTGTTAGCTATTACAGGTAGCCTTGTCTTAAAGGCATAGTTCACTCAAAATTGAAAACTCTGTCTTAATTTACTCACGCTTCACTTGTTCCTAACCTGTTTAAGATTCTGGTAACACTTTACAATAACAGTACATGAATAATGATGTAATAATATGGAAACTAAACATTTCTATTTTATGAATTAATGAAAAAATAGGCGCGCGCTAATCATGAACTAACTTTAACTACAACATGAGTCACATGAGTTCATGTGTGAATAATGGCTACCTTAATTACTTGTTAGTTCATGTCGTTTTAATGTATTAATTAACATTTAAGTTTAAGATAAATGTAGCCAACATGAACTCATGAGCTGTTAATGTATTATTATGTCGTGACTTTACTTGAGGGGCACATCACCATTAACGCATCCTTAACTACTCATGACCTCCTGTGTTTAAACTGTTGATGTTGACAGAACACTTTTCTATTATTCAGTGTAAACGCACTAGTTGGACGTGCATAAGGAGTTCATGAGTAGTTCAGAATGGGTTAATGATGATGTGCCCCTCCAAGTAAAGTCATGATATAATTATACATTAACAAATCATGAGTTCATGATGGTAAAATCAAGCATAAACTAATGTGTTAATTAATACATTAATTAAAAAACAATCATGTACTAACAAGTAATTAATGTAGCTGTTATTCACACATGAACTCATGTGACTCATGTCGTAGTTAAAGTTCATGATTAGTGAATGCATTAATTCAACATTAGTTCATAATAAAGTAATGTTTACTTTACATATTAATACATCATTATTCATGTACTGTTATTGTAAAGTGTTACCAAGATTCTTTCTTTTCTAAAGAAAGTTGAAAACCTGCACCCACTGACATCCATAGTATTTGTTTTTCCTACTGTCAATGTCAATGGTTACAGGTTTTCGGCTTTCTTTAAAATGTCTGCTATTATGTTCAACAGAAGAAAGAAACTCTTCTGAACAAGTGAAAAGTAAGTAAATAGGGAGTTCATTTTCGTTTTTGGGTGAACTATTCCTTTAAATGCTACATAAACCAGGCTATTTCTTCTCTTTCTGCCTAGGCATTTTTGGTTTAAAGGTTGTGGACCATAGATTTAGATTAGTGGACCATACAGCACATTGTAAAAAGAAACCCTGACACTCAACAACAAACATCAAGTCAAACTTATAAGCCTGATGGTTAAAGTACATGCAATACCATTCAATAGTTTGAAACAATCATCACCAACGTTACTTATGCTCAACTAGCTTGATTTTATGGTTTGTCTGTAACTTTAGTCTACATCCCTAATCCCACCCAATACACTGTAAAAAGTGCTTCATTACTTTACTTAAAAAAACGAGTAAACCCATTATAACTTTGAACTGTTAAGTTTACCTAACATATATATGTATAATTATGGGGCGATGTGGTGGCGCAGTGGGTAGCACAATCGTCTCACAGCAGGAAGGTCCCTGGTTCGAGCCTCGGCTGGGTCAGTTGGCATTTCTGTGTGGAGTTTGTGCTCTGGTTTCCCCCACAAGTCCAAAGACATGCGGTATAGGTGAATTGGGTAGTTTAATAAAGGGACTAAGCCGAAAAGAAAATGAATGAATGCATGTATAATTATGCATAGTTAATGTGCTTCATCTTTTTAAGCCAACAGGTTTACTCTTTTTTTAAAGTAAAGTCAACTAATCACTTTAAAAGCTACATGATTATTAAATTTTCCTAGTCATTTAATTGCTTTTCCAACTACTACCTTAATAACTATTAATAAGCAGCAAATTAAGAGTTTATTGAGCAGAAAGTCATAGTTAATGGTTTGTTAATAGTGAGAACGGTACTATAAACTCAACTTATTTCACTGTCTTTGGAATGCTGTAATATACTCTCGAACTCTTGCGAGGTATTTCACAATCAACAAGAATAAACGCCTCCTGTTGTTTGAGATTAAGATGTGTAAATCTGCTTTGTTCAGGTTCAAGATGTTTAGATATAGTCACTTTCTGCTTCAAGTTCTTGTGTACGAAATTCAAAGTTATATTACTTGTGTTTTCTTTTCTCATGGGGTGCAAGATGTGTGCTCCTCACACAATGTTGCTATAAATTCCAGCTTTGGTAGACTCATGACCTATAGTTGGTGTTTAGACTGAGCCACTGAGGGGCTGAGTAATTTCGCTCTATTTATGTTGGTAAGATTAGACACTGATCCCCTTTAGACAATAAAGAAGAGTCTGCAGAACTTTTTTTTTCCTGCACAAATCCCATTGCCCTAATACTGGGTAGTTGCCAGAGTGTTTCCATACAGTTGTTCAAATATTTTGGTTGGTTTCTTGGTGGTTGCCATGCCACAAGTTTATTATACTGTGGTCTCTAGTTAAGATTAAGAGTTTGTGTGTTGGTTTGTTTGTTGTGCGAGCTCCACTGGTTATTAATTCTACCATTATAAGGGACATATTATGCCCTTTTTTCCAAGATGTAATATAAGTCTCTGATGTCCCTACAGTGTATATGTTAAGTTTCAGTATGTTCATTTTTTATACCTCTTTGAAAAGGCCCCTTTGAGGTTTTTTGTGCCATTTTGTGTGACTGTCACTTTAAATTCAAATGAGATTGTTCTCTTTTCAAAAGAGGGCAGAGCTACAAACACATATGTTAATTATATAATAATTAATGATATAATTAAATAAATAAATATGTGCCTAGTGGAAGATTTAAAACAGCATTAATGTTATCTCTGTGAAAAACTGAAGAAGGAAAGGAAAATAAGGTGTTATTGGAAAATTAGGTGTTATAAGGTGTCCTAAAACTCCACATTTCTAATACTCATATTGGCTGACATCATCTTTAGCAGGTACGATGTGAACACTCCAATGGCAGACGGCTGCTTCTCAATCAGGGCTGTTAATGCTAATGAGGGAGAGATCATCAGTAGCTATGTTTCCATCCAAAAATGCGAATTAAATTTATGCGCAAAACTGGAACATCGCATAAAAGATGTGCGATTAAAGCAGCGTTTCCATCTAACGAGTCAGAGAGAACAAAAGCATCACTTCCTGATTAACTGGTGCCAAATATCAACAGTAAAAACGGAATTTACTGCGGTAGGAGAAGCTGCGTCAATCTTTTCCTTATTTAATAAATGACTTGCGCCTCAGAAGACAATGCAAACATGCAATGAATGGTGGCGATTGAAGGCGTGAGACGCGGAGCACAGACGCTCTTGACATAATAACACTAATACTGAAATGCTTACGGCATTTTAGAATGACCAAAACAACATTTTAGATGTTTTACAATGTGGTCAGCTGCTTGGTTTGTCCATTCACACACATTTTTATCATCACATGATCTCTTATAACAAAATCACATGACTGTTTTAATGCGCATACTGGAATTTGTTCAGTAAAAGTGTTTCCATTGTAGTTTATGCACATTTTTTATTACAGGATAAAAAGTTTATCCTACTCAGTTATGCGCATTTTCATAATTGATGACATATTTTTGGCCTTTATTAAGTGGATAGGACAGTATTTCAGACAGGAAACGAAGTGGGAGAGAGAGAGGGGGTAAGGACGGAAAATGTCCTCGAGCCGGGATTCGAACTCGGGATGCCCTGAAGTGCCACTGCACCATATGGCAAACCATGTTTCCATGTTTTAGAACTGACAGGTCATTAATGAATGTACTAATGCAAATGCTGAATCACTGCAGAATGTCATGATATTATGGAGTCTTTGAATTATGTTTTTACATTTATTAAAGGAATTGAAGTCAGTTGTGTCCAAACTGTTGGGATCTTCCCAAAATTGAAAAATGAGTGAGAGTAAATTCTTTAAGAGAGGAAAGGAAAGAGAGGTGTTTGTCTCTCATTAACACTCCCACAATTGCCACAGCTCTTGTTCCCACTCTTCTCATCACAATCTGTTCGTTTGCATAAATGTCACATAAACTCCAATCTTTAAGTCATTAAGTGTTAGTTCACAGTATGTGTTAATGTAACTGTCAAAGAGAATAGATGTGGATCATGCAGTATATAGTCCAAACAAACCACAGACTCTGCTCTTACTCGCCCAATAAGTGCACACGTAAAAATACTGGTAGGTTTCAGTGTCAAGAAAATGCAAAAAAAAAAAAAAAAAAACCGTCACACAGTTCCTATAGTTAAACAGAAGATGGTTAAATCATGAAAATTACCTTTAAAAAAATTTACTAAATAAATAAATAAGTAAATAAATAAAGGAATATTCCAAGTTCTGCAGTGAGATCAAATGTGATATGTATTAACGTTTTAGTTCACCCATAAATGAAAATGATGTTAATAATTACTCAACCTCATGTCACTCCAAACCCTGAGACCTTCATCTTCAGGGCCCAAATTAAATATTTTAGATGAAATCTGAGAGCTCCCTCATCCTCCATAGACAACAAGGTTTTGATTCCAAGTCCAAACTCAAAACAATCCACGTGTCTTCAATGGTACAATCAGAATATGTTTAAGCTTTGAGAATACCTTCATGTGCACATTAACCAAAAATAATGCCTTTATTCAACAGTTTCTTCTCCTCAGTGTCAGTATAGGGCACAGGTTTCAAACAGAGGAAATTACACAAGGGCTTCTGGGGTGTACGTCACTACACAGTGCTCGTGAACGTGCGCAATATACTGACACTGAGGAGAAGGCATATTTGAATAAAGTCATTATTTTTGTTTAATGCACATGCAAAGGTATTCACGTAGCTTGATAATACTCCAGTTGAATCACTGAATGCATATGACCTGTTTTGAGGATGTTTTTTGGTACCTTTCTGGACTTTGAACGAGTCAGGAAACCTTACTGTCTGTGGAGGATGAGGGAGAACTCAGAGTTCCCCTAAAATATTTTAATTTGTGTTTTGAAGACAAACAAAGGTCTTGGGGCTTTGGAATGACGTGAGGGTAAATAATTAACAACATACTTTTCATTCTGGGAGTAAGCTAACCATTTAATGTTTTTGTTTTGACCAAAATAAGAGTAATAATAATTTTCTGTGGTACTGAACATTTATTTAGAACCTGAAATATTCCTGTAATCCTTTTGTGCAGTTCAGCACATGAATATGCATGCATGTAACTTGACTCAAACGGTGTTCAACCACTTTTCATTTACACTGACAATATGTGGGGATGATCACAGCACAACAAGCACAAGCAACTTACAAAATAAATCACGGCTTGCATTCTGAAAGAAAGAACAGGATTATTTATTACTGTCATAATTGTTCGCTGTCTGTGAAAAATACATGATTTGCTATACACACAACAACGTACAATGGGTTTTTCATTTGAATACATTGTATTGTTTGAATACTTTAAGGTATCATGTCATACAAATGAATTTTATGAATGTCATCAAATTTATAGTTCAGACTTTTGGTGCAATCTAAAATTGAACTTGACTAGCCAGCTAATCCAACGTCATGGTACAGGCCCCTGGTCCTCCAAGATCAAAAACAGGCTAACTATTCCTCATTGTTTTGCGTATGAACCATTGAATTACTATCTGATGTCATTGCTGTAATAATCTATTTTTATTCAGGGAAAGATCGCGAATACTAGTGCAAAGATATACAGTTACCTTGAATGTTGGACTTATGGGGTTCAGCGGGTTAAATGGATCATCGACATCAGCAGGAGCGACGTTAATATTTTTCATTCTCTTTTCCACTGCTTCCATCCTCCTCCTCTCAATGTCCTCCTTCATCTGTCTTTTGTCCTCCTGTAGTTGATGAGACACAATGGTGTTACAGGTGGAAGTTGGAATGCTAATCTTTAAATAATGCTCTACACTGTAAAACCTGATAAGTTTAATGAGATTACTAACATTAGACTAATTATATTTGTGGAAGAATATTGCCTCAAAACATCTGAGTAAACTAACAATTTAAGGTTTCTTTTGTGTAGTTAGCACACTAAACAATGCTGGGTTCCACACAATCGATTTGTGTTGGGACAACAAGGAATTAAGTTAACTTATTAGGGAAGGAATTAAGTTAACTTATTAGTTTGTACACATTTAAGTGGATTAAATTAAAAAATTCTGTTGTTTCAGCTCAATTTAAATAAGTAGTTTGAACAAACAGCAAATGTAATTTTTCGAGTGTAGAAATTGATTTTATTTTGTACTACAACAATGTTTTAGGTGTCTCTGATTAACAATCATTTTCCATGGCTACTGGCCCAAACATACTCATCATAATGCTCATTATAATGTAATTAAAATATTGAATAAACAATTTTGTGATGTTTGTTTGCTTTAACGAGGGTGGCGCAGTGGGTAGCGCTGTCGCCTCACAGCAACAAGGTCGCTGGTTTGAGCCTCGGCTGGGTCAGTTGGCATTTCTGAGTTTGCATGTTCTCCCCGTGTTCGTGTGGGTTTCCTCCGGGTGCTCCGGTTTCCCCCACAAGTCCAAAGACATGCAGTATAGGTGAATTGGGTAAGCTAAAATTGTCCGTAGTGTGAATGAGAGTGTATGGGTGTTTCCCAGTGATCGGTTGCAGCTGGAAGGGCATCCGCTGCGTAAAACATATGCTGGATAAGTTGGCGGTTCATTCTGCTGTGACGACCCCTGATGAATAAAGGGACTAAGCCGAAAAGAAAATGAGTGAATGAATAAATGTTTGCTTTAACGTCACATAAACTCCAATCTTTATCAAGTGTTAGTTAGCAATAGCATGTGTTAATATAACTTTCAAAGAGACACCATTTTATACATTCTCACATTTTCACAACCTAATTAGTAATATTAAATATATTATTATAGGGTAATATTATCCCCCTTAAAGAGGACTTATAATGCCCTTTTTTGCAAGATTTAAAATAACTCTCTGTTGTCCCTAGTGTGTATGTGAAGTTTCAATTCAAAATACCACACAATTTTTGAAAACTCTATGAAACGGCCCCCTTTAGGCTTTGATCAAAATTAGGCAGCGAATTTGAATGTTAACACTTGATTGAATGGGCGTTATTAGTGGTTGTCAGCTGATAGATATGGGCCAGTAGGGGCCTTTTGCCCCTATTAGTAGACTCATAAGGCTGTTGTCATCCATCCACATGGTTAATCAGCTATAGATCACATACGACTGCAGCCGGAAGTTAACGAAAATTCATTCATTCATTCATTTTCTTTTCGGCTTAGTCCCTTTATTAATCAGGGGTCGCCACAGCAGAATGAACCACCAACTTATAGAGCATATGTTTTACGCAGTGGATGCCCTTCCGGCCGCAACCCATCACTGGGAAACATCTATACACACTCATTCACACACATACACTACAGACAATTTAGCTTACCCAATTCACCTATACTGCATGTCTTTGGACTTGTGTGGGGAAACCGGAGCACCTAAAGGAAACCCACGCGAACACGGGAGAACATGCAAACTCCACACAGAAATGCCAACTGACCCAGCCAAGGCTCGACCCAGTGACTTTCTTGCTGTGAGGCGATTGTGCTACCCACTGCACCACCGCGTCACCCTTAAGAATTATTTATATTGTTTATTAAATTTCCCATTAATTGTATTTTATGAACTTCTACCCCTACCCCAACCCTAAACCCAACCATCACAGTAATGTAAAAACAGATCTGGAGTCTTCTCTATTAGTATAGCTGATTAACCATGTGGATGGATGATAACAACCTTCTGAGCCTACTAGTAGGCCCAGAAGGCCACTACTGGCCCATATATATCAGCTGATAACCACTGATAACGCCCATTCAATAGAGTGATAACATTCGAAGTGGGTGAATTAGACCATTTTTGTGACTGTCGCTTTACATTCAAATGAGATTGAGCTCCCAGCCCTCTTTTCAAATGCCTACAAATGCCTATGTGTCAGCATAGTGGCAGATTCAAAACTTTAATAGTGCTTCTCACTCAGGGCTGTCTATGCTAACGAGAGAGGATTGTCATTAATGGACTGGGCTTTCCCCCTACAATGACATGAACAAAAGGAGAATTTCAATTCAAGTGTTTCTACAGACTTGCTGGATATA
>CAIGQW010052684.1:29113-45289 GCA_903798125.1 Danio choprae
TTATTATAATTTATGATTTATTATTATTATTATTTATCATTATTATTATTATTATTGTTATTATTTTATTTTAATTTTTTCCAAATAAGTCTTACAAGATAGTTTGGCATACACTCTTATTATTATTTTCATATTATAAAAATATCTGTTGAGTGTTGTAACCATCATGCAGAATTTACTATTATTATTATTATTATTATTATTATTATTATTATTATTATTATTTATTCATTATATTATTTATGATTTATGATTATGATTATTATTTATTATTATTATTTATTATTATTATTATTATTATTATTATTATTTATTATTATTATTATTATGAGGTGTACCTGAGGTGATCATTGTCAGTTTTCTGTTGTTCAGCTGCAAGAAATTGAAGCTGTTTCTAATATATCAATTCCAGGTATTGGTTACAACAAAAACTCATTTTATTATGGAGAATATTCCTTCTATTGCGTGCCGTTGCCTTTATACAGAACACGATTTAAATCAGCCTTTAGGTTCGATAGTCACTTGCTCCTGTTGGTCCTCAATCTGGCAACCTGCGCTTGCGTTTGTTTTGATCCAGGAATGCAATACCTAGTTCAACCACTGGGTGTCAAACTTACATACTGCACTTTTAAACTAAATACTAGTAAATACCTTGCAAAATAACTAGTAAAACATCATGCATTGTCATCATGCCGAAGACCAAAAAAATTTTTTGTTGTTTACAAATGTGTTGAAAAAATCTTCATTCATTCATTTTCATTTCGGCTTAGTCCCTTTATTTATCTGGGGTCGCCACAGCGGAATGAACCGCCAACTTATCCAGCATATGTTTTACGCAGCGGATGACCTTCCAGCTGCAACCCATGTCTTTGGACTGTGGGGGAAACCGGAGCACCCGGAGGAAACCCACGCCAACACGGGGAGAACATGCAAACTCCACAAAGAAACGCCAACTGACCCAGCCGAGGCTCGAACCAGCGACCTTCTTGCTGTGAGGCGAACGTGCTACCCACTGCGCCAGCGTGAGGCTGAAAGAATCTTCTCTGAGTTAAACCATTATTTGACCCAAAAATGAAACAAACTGCAGTCAGTTGCTTTACGTGTCAATCAGACAATCTCCTTCTGCCTAACTGGACAGCTCTTGGGCAGAACAACCCTCAATGAGAACCAGACATACTGCAAGCCTATATTTCAAATGGAAATCTGCCAGGCTACAAAACAAGCCTAACAAATAACAGGTGAAGTGTGTAGAGCAGAATGACGTCCAATGACTTACGGGCTGGCCTCAGGTGGGTTCACACTGTCCTGAGGGGATCCAGCAGATCCAGACAGGCTGTGCTGATTTCGGAAAGCCTCCCGGGCCCGACGGCGCCTTTCTCTCTCTATCTCCTCAGCATCTTCGATACTTCGCTGAGCCGTTACTCTGCAGGAAGAGAACGAGACCAGTGTTACACCACAAGACAATCATATTTCTTTCTTGACCCATGTGGAATGATGAATGACCCTTAGCCCAGAAGAGTGCTGTTGACAATGATGCATGGAGCTCTTAAAGAAATCTCTTGCAATGGTTTGTTTAGTCCCTTGCTTGAGATTTGGAGCCGGCGTAGCATCTGCTCTGGCATTCGACACCGCAAGTTGTCCAGCAATAGATAGAGACTGGAGACCCTGCATACTCTGTGTTTATCTAGCCCGTAAACACACAAACACACTCTTCATGTGTCCTACGCTGGGAAAAGGTATGCCACACAAACTGATTTCACTTGCCACTTAAAATTTTATTTAGTAATGATAATACAAATGTTAATGGTTGCATATTTGGTGACCAGATTTCCAGTTCTGTGGTCAAGATAATGTTGAAATCTCACTCTCTACTGAAAATGAGTATTGTATGTTATTTTTACTCCCTTTTTTCATCTGTGAAACACAAAGGAGATGTTTTTAAATCTATCTCAGTGGCAGTTTGCAGTCAGAGAGTGAAAGATGTGATATTTGGAGCTGTATTTTGATGTTCACATCAAATAAAGTTGACAAAAGTCAATTTGTATACATAGAAGGCATATTACATCCTAAAAAAGTGTTTACTTCATATTTTAAACAACATCTGTGGAAAAAGAATGAATATGGATTCAAAAATGATCAATTGTCATTCAGTCTATGATTCATTCATTCATTCATTCATTCATTTTCATTTCGGCTTAGTCCCTTTATTAATCTGGGGTCGCCACAGCGGAATGAACCGCCAACTTATCCAGCATATGTTTTATGCAGCGGATGCCCTTCCAGCTGCAACCCATCTCTGGGAAACATCCACACACACTCATTCACATACATACAATTTAGCTTACCCATTCATTCATTAATTTTCATTTCGGCTTAGTCCCTTTATTAATCTGGGGTCGCCACAGCGGAATGAACCGCCAACTTATCCAGCATATGTTTTACGCAGCGGATGCCCTTCCAGCTGCAACCCATCACTGGGAAACATCCGCACACACTCATACACTTCGGACAATTTAGCTTACCCAATTCACCTATACCGCATGTCTTTGGACTTGTGGGGAAAACTGGAGCACCCAGAGGAAACCCACGCCAACACGGGGAGAACATGCAAACTCCACACAGAAACGCCAAATGACCCAGCCGAGGCTTGAACCAGTGACTTTCTTGCTGTGAGGCGAACGTGCTACCCACTGCGCCACCAAGAGGCCCAATTTCAGTCATATGTTTTATATTGTTATATTTGACTGACAAATGAATAAAACCTATCTTAAAATTACAATTAATTGACATGAAATGATTCTTGTTCAATACATCTGACGAGATGAATGGGTATTTTTTTTATGGTAGTCATTATTTAAAAAGAAGAAATAAAAATAATTCAAATTTAAGCTGTTTTAGAATGTATTGTGTTAATCCTTGTAAACATCTTTTCACCTTTGACCCCCATACAATATAGATCAATGGCTCAGTGTTGTTATTCTCCAAAGAATATCTTCAAAAAAATCTTCTTTTGTGTTCTGTAGAGTAAAGAGCATCACATTTCTGGAAGGACATGAGGTTGAGTGAATACTATTTAGGTGAACAATTAAGGGTGAACACAGGTCACCAATGACCCTCAGAAGAATTTCAGGCCAGATTACAGCTGAGGTCACAGGCTGCTGCAATGGCTTTACAACTAGCCATAAACACATATTGACAGATGAGTATTGCCTTAGGGGTGCTATTATGCTTTTTCACTTTTTGAATGTTAGTCAGGGTGTAGTGTGTGTATGTTTGGGAATAAAAAAGAACTGCAAAATCTCAAAGTCTTCTCTAATCTGAATTATTTATTTATTTATTTATTTATTTATTTATAATCTCTTTTCAAAACCTACAATTAATGGCTCATTTGGACTTCCAAGAGATGTTTTCTGGGTCTAATGATGTCAGAAAGTGGCATAATTCTGTCTATGGAAATTTGTATGGATGTGAGGTGACGTTGAGAGGGTCAAAATGACAAAAACATTCTGCCTATCTGATATGTACTGGTATATCTGTGTGTGCAAATACTTTTGAGCAACCTCTTGACCAATATTCTCGGCTCCAATTGATTATATTGGGAAATATCTGACATTCCAATTCTCAGATGTGTGTTCATTCATTCATTTTCCTTTGGCTTAGTCCCTTTATTCATCAGGGGTTGCCACAGCGGAATGAACCGGCAACTTATCCAGCATGTTTTACACAGCGAATGCCCTTCCAGCTGCAACCCAGTACTTCCAACTGCACCCAGAGGAAACCCACGGCAACACAGGAAGAAAATACAAACTCCACACAGAAATGAAACTGACCCAGCCGGGACTCGAACCAGCAACCTTCTTGCTGTGAGGCGACAGTGCTAACCACTGAGCCACCGTGTCACCCTCAGATAAGTGTAAGAACATGTATATTGTTATTTAATCATCTTAATAATGATAATAGTAGCTTATCTATGACAGCTGATGGATGTCACCATGATAGTCTGCGCTGCACTAGAGAGATTACAGCTGCTGGATTAACAACATGTGAATTCATCAACTACTCCCAAAATACATGAAAGCAAGGGGCTGTTTAACTGGGGTAAAGTAAATGTTTAGTTACCTAAACAGTGTGTATCTGTTGTGAATAACTCAGCTCATCAGATTATGTGTGAAATGATAATCATTGCCGCCTCCATAGACATCAGCTTGTGTTTTACAAACTACAAATGTTTTGTTTAGCTAGTACTTGTATGCATTCAAATGTCTGCAACACAAAACAATTGTCATTTCACTGAAAACATTTATGAGTTTTGATCTTTGACAAGTAATGCGCTTATCGTTCTCTGGCTCAGTACCAGACTCCATAGAATAGACAGAACATACTGATTTGGAAAAGGGGTGTGGCCATACTGAAACACAATCTAAGCTGTTTGCCAATCACAATGCACTGGGAAAGCTAACCAGTCACAACATATTTAGTTTTTCAGGAGGCAGACTTTCATCAAATCTGGAACTAATCAAGCCGTTTGTGCCAGACCGGGAAGAAAGGTATTGTAATAATGTAACTGATGTGAAAAATAAATGTTTTTTCAAACCACCAATCATGAAAGCATGTTCTAGCATACCTCAAAACAAAATCAAGACTTTATAAAATAACATAATAGGACCCCTTTTTCAAATTATAGTTTTAGACTAATGCAATTAATAATTTTTTTTAAGGTTCCTCAAGTTTTGTTTGAAAGTGTAAATGATTTATGTAGCTCAGAAACCGATGTATTGATATAACAAACATTCATTCATTTTCTTTTCGGCTTAGTCTCTTTATTCAGGTTGCCAGGGTCGCCACAGCAGAATGAACCACCAACTTATCCAGCATATGTTTTACGCAGTGGATGCCCTTCCAGCTGCAACCCATCACTGGAATACATCCATACAGTCTCATTCACACACATACACTACGGACAATTTAACTTATTCAATTCAACTGTACCACATGTCTTTGGACTTGTGTGGGAAACCGGAGCACCTGGAGGAAACCCACGCGAACACGGGGAGAACATGCAAACTCCACACAGAAATGCCAACTGACCCAGCCGAGGCTCGAACCAGCGACCTTCTTGATGTGAGGCGATTGTGCTACCCACTGCACCACCGCGTCGCCGATATAACAAACATTCAAACATTTAATGCAACAACAATAACTTTCTTTTAATTGCCAAGGAATGAGAAAGCAACCTAAGAACCAAATCCTATAACAGTTCTTCAGTGAGGTTCTGATAACTATCAAATCAACTTTCAAATCAAATCTTACTTTACTAGTTTACTCCAAAATTTCTGTTATCATTTACTCACGCTCACATAGTTCCAAGGGAATATAAGGGAAGGTCTGGATATTTCAACCCAGGCTCATTCTGATTACGTACCCCTATATACATTTCTGGAGAGAGCAAAATACGTCCCAGGATCGATGTTTTTTTAGCAGTTTTTGTTTACGCGAATCCATCAGAGGCCGATGTGTATGCTTTTTCAGATCTCAAATTTCTCTCGCGAGTGCCATTTGCGCCTGTTGTTCTTGCGTAAATCCACCAGAGGCCGCTGTCAACTTACTGACTGACTGATTAACTGATCAATACCCCCCTCACCCCTTCCCTAAACCCAACCAATAACCAATAGTGTTTTCAAAGTCACCGATTGACCCGCCCACCCCAATCCAAAAAAAGAAAAGCCCTTAACGGCAGCCTGATTTTTACCACATTTTCAGATTTAACCACATTCTCACCCTGTTATTTACTTGTTTATTTTATTTTTTGCCTTTTGTCTTACCTGCTTTCTGGAACTGCTTTCAAACCCCGCTGTCGAGCTACCGGACAAACTGATAACAGCGGGAAAACCGTCCACATGGAGGTAAGCAGTCAGCTGGTAAGCGAGAAAAGCAATGACGTCATACCGCTCCGTAGAGTTCGTGTTAAAGACAAAATGCAGCCATACGTAGCTCTGGCTACATAATTTACGATCTCCAGAAACGCATATAGGGCTAAGTTTTCAGAATGAGCCTATGTTGGAATATTTAAGAGCTGAAAGTTTACCAGTGAACCAAAATCATCATCATCATCATCATCATAAACCAATTCCATATTATACATTCAGTCTTAAAAAGACTTTGAACATAATTTGTCATATGGATGTGTTTCATTCGGGGTCTGGCTTCTACTGAAAATAATTTCACAACAATAGAATCTAACTGACCCAATTAGGTATAAGTTTACCCTGTACTGGAGATTTTAAAGGTTATAAATTAATACATTATGAAAATAATTCTTATTTAGACATTATTTATTCACAGGACAGCGCCAAACTGTCAAACACAGCGACGTGACAAACAACATATAAATACAGATGTCATGTGGATGAAAGCATATGTATGTGAATTGTCGGTCAAGGTAATTCGAAGTTCCCAGATCCGCGAATGTTGTGACTGACCTATCAGAACTGAGTATTCCCGACAACCGCGTAATAACATTACTTAATGCTCTGTTAACAAGAATGAATAAAGACTGCTGTAATAAATGTACCGTTCATTGTTTGTTCATGAACATTAACTAAAGGGACTTTATTGTAAAGTGTTAATGAAAAGAGGTATCATCTCATCAAGATGTTTTGAATTACTTCTTGGCAGGAGTTATCTGTGGTTCTCGAGATGCAGAAACACGGGGGTTTTAAAGAGCAAAGGGGTTTGCATTCATAACCCAAATACAGTATAAAGACCAAACCTGCTATAGTTTCATGAACGGCTCATGGCAGAATCCGATGTGTCACACACAGTTCCCGTGCCTCTGATTATTATAGGCTGTTAATCACTCAGACAGGATTACTTCATTTTTTTTGGCAGAAGCCACTCGAATGATGTCAGTCCTGCCCATGATGTCATTCAACATCTGATTTATTTACCACTATCATTCTGATCGTGTAGCCTGCCTTTCTTTCCCCCCCCCTCATGTCTGGAAATAACGTCTTTCAAGAATTTTGGAAGTGAAAACAGATTTTCACTGGTGATTGTATTTTCAAACGCAGACTGACAAAATGGTTCTCAGACCCATTTCTGAATTAAATGGGAATAATAAAGTGAGAGACGGAGAGAAGCAAGATGGAAAAAAATGTCTGACTTATGTTCAGCATGTATCACCTCCCTTGACAATGTGTTGACTAAACTTCCACAGACTGGTGCCCTGGGGCAGAAAGGATTTGGAGGGTTTGACGGATTGGGAAATGCTTTTTTCGCTATTGTTGCTTGTCCTAAATTACCTCAGCCAAGTCTGGTCTTGCAGAGCACAGTCTGACCTACATGGGTCAGTCACAAATGGGTCACATGGAAGTTGACCTCTGGCCGTGTTTCCCTTTCTAGCTTTTAACCTTAAAGAGATAGTTCACCCAAAAAGGAAAATGACCTCATCATTTATTCTCCCTCATGTGATATTTAAACCTTTGTGTGTTTCTTTCTTCTCTTAAACACAAATGAGGATATTTGGAAGATTTTTGGTTGTTGTCCCCCATTGAATTCCACAGTAGAAAATAAATCAACACAGGCTCATTCTGAAAACGTAGCCCTATATACATTTCTGGAGATCGCGAATTCTGTAGCCAGAAGTATGTATGGCCACATAATGTATTTACTTTGTCTTAAAAACAAATGCTATGGGGCGCTTACCAGCTCACTGCTTACGTCCGTATGGACGGCTTTCCCGCTGTGACCAGTTTGTCCAGTAAGCTCGGCGGACTTGAGATGCAGAGAGGAGTTGACCAGGACGACAGAAAAACAGAAGCCAAAAAATAAAATATTCAATTATTCATTCATTTTCATTTCAGCTTAGTCCCTTTATTAATCTGGGGTCGCCACAGCGGAATGAACCGCCAACTTATCCAGCATATGTTTTACGCAGCGGATGCCCTTCCAGTTGCAACCCATCTCTGGGAAACATCCATACACACCCATTCACACTCATACACTACGGACAATTTAGTCTACCCAATTCACCTATACCACATGTCTTTGGACTTGTGGGGGAAACCGGAGCACCCGGAGGAAACCCACGCCAACACAGGGAGAACATGCAAACTCCACACAGAAACGCCAACTGACCCAGCCGAGGCTCGAACCAGCGACCTTCTTGCTGTGAGGCGAACGTGCTTCCCCCCCTCGCCACTGTGAGGCCAAAAATAAAATAAACAAGTAAATAACAAAGTAAGAATGTGGTAAAATCTGAAAATGTGGTAAAAATCAGGCAAGGGCTTTTTTTTTCTGGATTGCTTTTTAAAACTGGCGGTTGGGTTTAGGGAAGTGGGTGGGTGCTGGTCAATGGGTGCTTTTGAAAACACTATTGGTTGGGTTTAGGGAAGGAGGAGGGTGTGCCAGTCGATCGGTCAGTCAGTCAGTCAGTCGACAGCAGCCTCTGGTGGATTTACGCGAGAAGAGCAGACACGAATGGCACTCAAGAGAGATATTTGAGATCTCAAAAAACGAACACAGCAGCTTCTGGTGGATTCGCTTTCCAGAAATGTATATAGGGGTATGTTTTTTAGAATGAGCCTGGGTTAAAATAAATAAACCTCACATGATAAAATCAATATGTGCTAGAGATTAGCATTTTTTTTCTAAATATCTTATTTTGTAAACAGAAGAAAGAAACTCAAACAGGCTTTGAACAAGTGACAGAATTTAATTTTTTAAAATTTAAATAAATAAAAAAATCTCTGGCCTCACGGTGGCGCAGTGGGTAGCACGATCGCCTCACAGCAAGAAGGTCGCTGGTTCGAGCCTCGGCTGGGTCAGTTGCCATTTCTGTGTGGAGTTTGCATGTTCTCCCTGTGTTGGCGTGGGTTTCGTCCGGGTGCTCCAGTTTCCCCCACAAGTCCAAAGGCATGCGCTATAGGTGAATTGGGTAAGCTAAAATTGTCCGTAGTGTATGTGTGTGAATGAGTGTATGTGGATGTTTCCCAGTGATGGGTTGCAGCTGGAAGGGCATCCGCTGCGTAAAACTGGATAAGTTGGCGGTTCATTCCGCTGTGGCGACCCCAGATTAATAAAGGGACTAAGCCGAAAAGAAAATGAATGAATAAATGAATGAATTATTTCTTTAATTATTAAAGTGAAACTGATCAAAAAAGTTGAACTGTCTTCAGGCAGATGATATGTATATGGAAATATGGGTGTATGAGTTTCATTCTATTCTGTAGTGTTATTAATGTATTTGTATGTATTTTGTTTATTGAATGAAAGACTATTTCATGCCGCACCGAAGAAAGAATGTAATACAGGTTTGGAACAGCATGAGGGTGAGTAAATGATGGACAGTGTTTTGATTTTACTGTAGGTGAACTCTTTAAGGCCTGTGTTTACACAAGCAACAAAGCAACTTTAATTTGTTCATTATTTAGTTGCAGTTGATTATTTCTGGCAATGTGAATTTAATGAAAGAGAGTAACGAGGCCAGATGTTGAACAGGTACTTCAGTTTAAGGATTAGTTACTTTGGAAGTATGTAAATTAATAAAATCAACGTGTATAGAATAAATGTAAACCAAACAAAATTACATTTGTCGTATCTTTATCGTGCAATCTTCAAATACAAAACAACTGAAAGTCAATCATCACTGAACAGAAAACAAAACAATAAATGGTTCATGAGAATTGTGCCTGAGTTACAGCAGTGTCATAAAAAACAGTAAGTGTTATTAAATGTCTTTAAACAAAGTGTGTGAGATGTAATCATGTCGTAATCAACACACATGGTTTGACTGTGTTAGGGAGGCAGTTTTCTTTATTTTAATTTATTTACTGTGCCATAGACATGCAGTTTATGAAGTTTGACCTTGTTGAGGTGGCAATTCTGCCTGTTATCTTTCATAAGTAAACACGACATCTAATGTTTGTATATGTACACTATATCCCAATGTATAATTATGTTGCTTATGTAAATATAATCTCAAATATAGCAATTGTATGGGTTGCTGGTCTTGTTGAAGCATTAACCCAAACTGTTCAAACCAAATACTATTAGATTTAATCAGTTAAAAGATATGAATATAGTATAAAAAATATCTAGCTGTAGAAAATCAAGATCAGCAAAATCATGGAAAGATGTCAAATGTTATCTGATTTAAAGTTCCAGTATTAAAGAAAATTAAGACAAATACTAGCTGAAACCAACTGTACTGACAAACACACTGATTGATAATAAAGCGTATTTGGCATGCTGTCCCGGGAGAGAGCCCTGAGCTCAGAATATCCTTGAGCCCGGGGCTCCCTCCCGTTTGAAGGGTGAGAGGAGAGTTTGAGCTCAGGTAGGTCTCGAGAACTCCCCTGCTGTGAACGTGCTTGAGATATGTCTTAAGATGTTATTTTTGAGAAGTCAATTTACTTATGATCAATGTCTTTGGACGGTGGGAGGAAACCGTGAAGCCCGGGGAAAACCCACGCGAGCACGGGGAGAACATGTAAACTCTGCACAGAAACGCCGACCGGCCTGGTGAGGGGCAAAACCGGTGGTGTTCTTGCTGTGAGGCAACAGTGCTAGCCACTGGGCCGCCATGCCGCCCAGTCAGGAGAAAGGAAGGAGTAGGGGTGGAAGGGGGGATTCTTCAAGACGAAGATGACTAGAGTGAAAAACTCTGGTTATTTGTAGTGTGTCGGTATTGGTCTGATTGGTGCAATAAACGGAGCTGATGCCATGCCAGCCGTGTTCAATCCTAAGCACGTGATCCTCTCGAAATTAGTTTATAAATAAACCACACTTAAATGTCTTTAGTTTTTCCCTCTCATGCTAAAACGTGAAGAGCAGATAGGTTCCTGCTGTACTGTACCACATTGTTCTCAACTTTACTGTTTTCTGATCCTCTTTGTTAAAAAAAAACACGTTGTTCTTGATTGAAACCATCTAAATGATCCCTTTTGTTCTCATTTACAAGGAAGCAAATCCCTGCTTTGTTTGTTTACAGGGAAACTAATCCTGCTGTTTGGGGATCTGAATGATGGATGCTGTAATTTCCTCCTTTCGCATTTTCTATCTGCACCAAGGGGTGTATGGGCAGCTGTGAGCTTTATTGACTCTGTGAGTCAGATGATGTCATCAGGACAGATTTAAAGAGATATTTTCCCAGGCATGTTAGTATCTTCCTACTGTCAGTGTGTGGGCGCATCAGTGCAAACCTCACACATGTTTTCCCAGTGATCCCAGATGACTCAAGTCATTTCAAAGCACCGATTAAAGATCTGGAAAGTGCACAATTATGAATGATGACATCTGTAATTATGTCATTTGAAAGAATATGTTATTTATTACTTAGCACACTTCAAAAGATACTTAGGAAAAACGAATGTATTTACCAACTCTGGGGAGTGGGGTAAGAGTTTGTCAAAATGACTGGGCTATACAGTACATTCAATTCATTAGTTCACCCAAAATATAAATTCTGTCTTAACTTGTCACATGTTTGAGTTTCTTCTGTTGAATACAAAAGATGTTTTGCCTATACTATGGATGTCAATGGTGACTATTTCCAATTTTCTTCAGAATATCTTCTTTTGCATTCAGCACTCAAACATAGTAAGGATATATTCTTTTATTTTTGGGTGAGCTATCCCTTTAATCCAACAACTACAACTACAGAATGAGCATTTTTAAGCCTTTTGGCCCTTCGCTCACAAAATTAAGGGTCTAAAAACACACTTTTGAAAGCAGATTTCAAACTGCAGTATAAACAACAACATTTTTCACATTTTTGTGAAACGCGATATGTCTAATACGCATAATTTCATGTTTTTAGTCCTTTTCATGGATTGTGAGTGGGGATGTTGTCAGTGTTGTTATATGTACATTCATTCATTCATTTTCTTTTCGGCTTATTCCCTTTATTAATCTGGGGTCGCCACAGCGGAATGAACCGCCAACTTATCCAGCATATGTTTTACGCAGCGGATGCCCTTCCAGCTGCAACTCATCACTGGGAAACATCCATACACACTTATTCACACACATACACTACGTACAATTTAGCTTACCCAATTCACCTATAGCGCATGTCTTTGGACTTGTGGGGGAAACCGGAGCACCCGGAGGAAACCCACGCCAACATGGGGAGAACATGCAAACTCCGCACAGAAATGCCAACTGATCCAGCCGAGGCTGGAACCAGCGACCTTCTTGCTGTGAGGCGATTGTGCTACCCACTGCACCACCGTGCAGCCCCGTTATATGTACATGAAACATTAAAAAAATATCTATATATATAAAATAACAATAAAATCAATAATTAAAAAAACTTTCCTTTTTTAGTACACTGTTTCATTGTCTTTTAATGCTTCCCTTTATGTTTGTTGCACAATGATGAAACGTCAATGTTCAATGTCAAAGATTAATCAGTCTCTAAAAATATATTCCATATATGCTGATGACCTGCTAAACTACTAACAATTATTTATTCATTCATTCATTCATTCATTCATTCATTCATTCATTCATTCATTTTCCTCCTGCTTAGTCCCTTATTTATAACAGCGGAATGAACCGCCAACTATTCCAGCATATTTTTTACGCAACGGATGCCCTCTTAGCCATAACCCAGTACTGGGAAACACCTATACACTCTCACATTCACACACACACACTCATACGCAACGGCCAATTTAGTTTATTCAATTCACCTGTACCGCATGTCTTTAGACTGTGGGTGAAACCGGAGCACCCGGAGGAAACCTACGCCAACACGGGGAGAACATGCAAACTCCACACAGAAATGCCAACTGGCCGAAAAGGGACTTGAACCAGTGACCTTCTTGCTGTGAGGCCACAGTGCTAACAACTGAGCCACCATGCCGCCCTACTAACAATTTGCAATAATTTTTTTAAATGTTTTTTTTAATTACATGATAATTTGCCTTCAATGCAAAACTATTTACATTGGGTATTATTAAAGATTTATATATTTCGGAAAATTATTTTGCAAA
The DNA here is from genome assembly GCA_903798125.1 of Danio choprae. Lineage (NCBI taxonomy): Eukaryota > Metazoa > Chordata > Actinopteri > Cypriniformes > Danionidae > Danio > Danio choprae. The sequence continues at coordinate 42,112 of CAIGQW010052684.1, forward strand.
ATCTGAATAGCATTATGAAGAACAATTTATGTAATAATGGAACCATGAAAAATGTCGTAACAATAGGCAACAGAATGGCTGGATTTGTGTTGTAAGATGATTGTGTATTAGTAAGTTATATTTTCTCATCACGTATTTACCCTAATTTTAAATCTCTCTTATTTCTCATTGCCCAAAGGGTAACATTGGTGACACATCTTACCCCACTCCCCTGTTTAAGACCCTAATGCTTAACTAAACATAACACAGTGTCCTCTGTGTTTATTCTACTCCTGCCTGAAACCTTCAAAAAACAGAGACGGTAAAGTTTATTCCCCCTTTCAGTCAAATGTCTAAACCCCTGCATTCCAGCAGCTCTTATCAGAGTATCGTAAATAGAAGAGCAGCTCGTGTAAAGTCCACGGATTAAGGGGTCATGGCTTTCCCCACAATGAGAAAAAATGTCTTGTGGTAGTTAAAAACAATAGCAAGAAATCTTTAGAGAGTATACATCCCATCAATTCTAAAACAGTTAGGTGTAATGATTTCAGGTGGAATGGCTGTCAGTTTGACATATTGTGTGAACGGTAAAGGTTTTAATGGTTTAAAAATATTGATAATGGCTAAAATATTGAGCTAAAATATTGAGCTAAAATAAATAATGGCTAAAATATTGAGACAAGTGTATACAAAACACAGGGCTGTAACTGACATATCCGGAACGTGTTTCAGAAAACCTCACAGCGGCTTTTGGAGAATGTAAGCCGTTAACGGAGAAAGCACCTTGCTGAGTGTGAGAATAGGCTGTTTTTGGCAGCTTTGAAAAGCGTTGGGGATATAAATCCTGTCAGACAATAATCCAACCTGTTTGTGTTTGACAAAGAAAAGCTGATCCACCTTAAATCATTGCTTTTAAGAATTAAATACTACGAGCATCCTGAGAGTTTATGCTTTTTCCTTGTCTTATATACTGTATTATGTCATCTTTGACACTATATAAATAAGTCAAAGACAAAAAAGGGCTTTCAAGCTTTAGAAAGCGTCCTGTTAAGGGTTATTCTTTTTCTGCAATAACTATGAATATTATAAACTTTTACAATGATTTACACCCACTAAAATGTCATTTAATGTAGCAAAACATTATATGCCAATACAAACTTTCAGGCGTATTTACAACAAGAATTATTTGATGACTTAATAATAGACTTGGTCACAATTTATTTTAAGGAACATTCATTCATTTTCTTTTCGGCTTAGTCCCTTTATTAATCTGGGGTCTCCACATCGGAATGAACCGCCAACTTATTCAGCATATGTTTTACACAGCGGATGCCCTTCCATCCGCAACTCACACAATTCACACACATACACTACTGACAATTTAGCTTACCCAATTTGCCTATACCACATGTCTTTGGACTTGTGGGGGAAACCGGAGCACCCAGAGGAAACCCACGTGAACACGGGGAGAACATGCAAGCTCAACACAGATATGCCAACTGACCTAGTCGAGGCTCGAACCAGTGACCTTCTTGCTGTAAGGTGATTGTGCTACTCACTGCGCCACCGCATCGCCCCTTTTCAGGAACAATTATCTCTATTAACAAACCATTAATATTTATTAATGTTTATTAATAGTTATTAAGGTAGTAGTTGGGTTTAGGTATTGGGTTAGGGATGTAGAATAAGGTCATGCAGAGTTTGTACTTTATAAGTACAGATAAACATCCAATATCTTAATAATAGGCAGGTAAGCCACTTATTAATAGTGAGAATTGGTACTTAAACTACATTTTTACCATCTCTGCAGAGACTCTATTTAAAGATGCCAGTGCAGTTGGCAGTCGGCCAACAGCCTAGTGGTTAGCGTGTCGACACAGCAACTAAGGCTGATTTATACTTCTGCATCGAGTGATCGGTGTGACCCACGGCGCCTGCCTTGCGCATAGACATGTAGTTATACTTCTGCGTGCTGTTTGTGTTGCTCTGCAATAACCCTTACGAAGCGCTAGCTGGCAGTAGGTTTTTATGTTCCTCTGTGTCGAGTTTCTTCATGGGTGTTTTGTTTTTTCTGAATCCTACCTTAATGTACAAGTAGCTAAAACTCGCTCATTCAGAGGCAGGAACCGGTGAACGTGCAACAACCTTAAAAATAAGATAAACACAAAACAAACGTTTCCATCTGGAGCTCCTTCACGGGACTCGACACTTGTAAATACTTGCTCTATCGGGCTCGCGGCTCTTCTGCAGCTCTCTGCACTGCACACGCTTGTCACCGCTACCAAGCTGGCGAATCACAGAGCTTGTGCTATGCGTCGTTGCGACGTGTAGTAACATTTTTGGAGAGGTGCGTGTCAGCGTTGGCATCAGCCACAGCGAGGGCTATGCGACCACGTGAAGGCTGCACTGGACCATACGCGTGCGCTTGATGCAGAAGTATAAATCAGCCTTAAGGTGCTCATGGTGACCCGAGTTTGATTCCCGCCTCAAGGTCCTTTGTTGATCCTTCCCCTATCTCTGCTCCTTACACTTTCCTGTCTATAAAATCTCCACTGTTCTACCCCAATAAAAAATGAAAACCACAAAAAAATAATTATAAAAAAAGATGACAGTGCAATCCCAAATGACTCATTAGTTGTCATTTTAAATCATTATTATACTTTGCCACTCTCCTTGAAAACTATAGGTCTTTACCTATTTGGCAGCAAAACGTAAATGTAAAAATGTAATAAACAACCCAAATGTACAAATAAACAAAAAAACTAAATGTAAAATTGTTACAAATAACTACTTGCATATATAAACATACAACTCTATATGATGTTTAATTAATCTTATCCTTTTATTTTCACAAAATAAACTAATTGAAACATAAAGGTTGAATAAGCATCGAATATGCTTTGTATGGGGCCTCACGATGGCGCAGTGGGTAGCATGTTCGCCTCACAGCAAAAAGGTTGCTGGTTCGAGCCTCGGCTGGGTCAGTTGGCGTTTCTGTGTGGAGTTGCATGTTCTCCCGGTGTTGGCGTGGGTTTCCTCCGGGTGCCCCCACAAGTCCAAAGACATGCGATACAGGTGAATTTGGTAAGCTAAATTGTCCGTAGTGTGTGTGTGTGAATGAGAGTGTGTGGATGTCTCCCAGTGATGGGTTACAGCTGGAAGGGCATCCGCTGTGTAAAACATATGCTGGATAAGTTGG
>CAIGQW010052686.1:0-10389 GCA_903798125.1 Danio choprae
TATAGCGTCAGCAGTGACAAATGAGATACTAAAACACAAGATTACACCGTATATCTGTGTTTTTTAAATAGACTGAGTAGTTGTCTTGGCCTTGGCAGACTTTCCTTGAGCGAGTGAGGTGTGTCATATTCATCATTTGGAGGTCATGGCTTTTAAATTCTCCAAAGAACAGCATATGGATGGATGTATGTTGTGTGTGAGCTATAATAGTGATATGACACTTGAGTTGTAGATTGCATCAGTGGAGTTAGGCAACAGTTTTCATTAAGGGCTGAAGACATTGCTCAACAGATAGTGGACATGATGTGAACGCAGTTTTCTTTGTGAAACTGTTCTCTTTGTCAATTTCAGCTTCTCTGTGTTGAACAAACCCCTTAACAGTAAGTCATATTAACACATGTGAAGTTCCCGTTACTATCCAAGAGGCAATTGCGCCTAAAAAAACGAGCAACCTCTCTTCCAGGTCAGATGACATCACAGTTTGGTGAATTTACACTGGACTGCAGCAATGGATCTCAATGGTGAAAGTTCACTTTAGTCGTAGGGGTAGAAAGAAGGGCGGAGGCAGATTTTTTGTGTTAAAGCAACAGTGGTGGCACAACTGTATTTACAGAAGTCTAACAATCGTGGGAAACCAATGAATCAGAAGCTGAGCAATGAATCTTGAACAGAAGATGTCTGCTGATTGTAATATATAGAAAATGTTCGCTTTGTTTTTAAAGATGCATAACGAGAAGAAGGGTAGAAGGGAAGAGATTATCAGACATTTCATTTCATTTTATTTGTAGTTTATTTTCACTTTTAGACAACTCAGTGTCAATGTTTTATGCTCAGAAGGGCAGCACAGTGGCGCAGTGGGTAGTACGATCGCCTTACAGCAAGAAGGTCGCTGGTTCGAGCCTCGGCTGGGTCAGTTGGCATTTCTGTGTGGAGTTTGCATGTTCTCCCCGTGTTTGCGTGGGTTTCCTCCGGGTGCTCCGGTTTCCCCCACAAGTCCAAAAACATGTGGTGTAGGTGAATTGAGTAAGCTAAATTGTCTGTAGTGTATGTGTGTGTATGGGTGTTTCCCAGCGATGGGTTGCAGCTGGAAAGGCATCCGCTGCGTAAAACTTCAGTCATTCATTCATTTTCTTTTCGGCTTAGTCCCTTTATTAATCTGGGGTCGCCACAGCGGAATGAACCGCCAACTTATCCAGCATATGTTTTACGCAGTGCATGCCCTTCCAGCTGCAACCCATCACTAGGAAACATCCATACACACTCATACACTACTCCACACAGAAATGCCAATTGACCCAGCCGAGGCTCGAACCAGTTACCTTCTTGCTGTGAGGTGATTGTGCTACCCCCTGCGCCACTACGTCGCCATCATTCTGACCCCAGATTAATAAAGGGACTAAGCCGAAAAGAAAATGAATAAATGAATAATATAATATAATATTATAATGTATATATAATAAATTATTAAGTGGTAAAATATTAAATACTTCTTGTCGACACTGTGTAAAAACTAATTTGAAGGGTATAGTGGCGAAGTATTAAGATAAAAAAATATTTTTGTATGAAAAAATGAATAAATAATTTATAAATATTTCATAAAAATACTTTTCAGAGATACACTATCCTCCCATTTCATTGCTACTGAGTGAGCGCTGATCTCACATCAGATTAGCCGCTTTCAGTGAGCCTCGGCGGCGCGCGCGTCGCGTCATCAGTCGCGTCCACGGAGAGACATCAGACTGGAGCGTAATTGAATTGTAGTGAATCAGCGAGTAAAACGCCGCCCCTTTACGCGGAGATCAGCCTCTTCCGCGCGCGCAGAACCGCCCTGACCGGGGTAACTAACAGAGGGAGGGAATGAAAGAGTGATTGAGATACAACGGAGAAAGAGAGAGGGAGGAAAAGAGACACTTCAAGACTTCAGACATCGGATCTTGTTGAGGGAAAACCTGTGTCATTTCTAAGAAACTCCTGGCGTCTATACTTTGAGGACACGTTTGGGACTAAACAAAACCCATACAAACAGACTCTGTACGTTTGAATGCGTGACCATGACGGCAGCTGTCGATATTAAGCCGTTAACTATAATAAAATCCGAAAAAGTAGACGGTAAGTCATCGTTTTCTCATTGTTTTGATTTTAGATTGTTGCTCAACGCGTCTTCGTCAGCTGTCCGGTCAGTTATGAGTAACTTTTACGCGCGCCGTGGTTTCGTGTGCGTTGAACTGCGTGGAAATCGAGATTCTTGCATGATTTGAACATTTCCGAAATTGGTTGCAGCACAAGCGGTTCTTGATCAGAGAAGTGATGGACAGGTATAACAGCCTGCACGCGGCGCTCCAGATGTGCCAGGCATCAGTTTACTGCTGTCCAAATGATCTTTATTATGCACTATAGTAACACAACCCAGTTACTCCCAGAATGTTTTGTTTTTCCCCATTTAAGTGATTGCGTGTAGAGATTAGTCCTATTTAATTCAAATATGTTGGTTCGCTGTTGTAATTGGTGGGACAAATTAGCATACGATTGAAAGTAGCATATAATAGGAAAAGCTAGTGACCGTTATATTTAATGCAAGCACTTTTATTAATGTATTATTTTTGTTTTTATTATGCAAATCAATCGGTTGTTAATTCCCCTGCTGGCCACAAATGTGACCACTGACATGTTGCAGGTATTATAAATCATTTATAGATTCTTGAAATGATATGCAAATCAAATATGCTAAATAGCATGCGCACTGGGATGTGTTTTGCATGCTGCCTTTTCTGGAGCTTTCAGATTTAACGAGGTTTGGTCATGTGAAAATGTTCATATTAAAAAGTCAAGGGGTGAAGTACTTTGATTTAGATTTAGACGTAATATATTGTCTTTTCAGTCATTTGAGCTGCTATTCTGCTGTTATGTACAAAGTTGGACTTTTTATTTATTTATTTATTTATTTATTTGTTTATTTGTTTATTTATTTATTTGTTTATTTATTTATTTATTTATTTATTTATTTATTTATTTTTAAATGAGAGCAATGTTTTTTTAGCAAGTATTTGTCCATGAAGGGTCTGACAACAGACCGCCACACATGGCCTCTCATGACATGATGCACTTTGTTGCTTCACACAGACGAGTTTCCTTTCATGCGTGACCAGCAGGCTTGAATTTTAACTACAAGAGTGATTATTTTTGTTTCAAGCAGACTTTCAGAACATTGCGTCATCGAATGTTCTTCTGCATTTAGTGTAAGTACATTAGTCGGTCATTGGCTGAGCCCTGGGCTTTCTTTCCTTGTGTACAGATATTATGGGCATCCGTGTTACTATGCAATTAATGAGTCTTAAACTTTCTCTCACTGTAAAAATGCTGGTTCCACACAACTCCTTCATGTCATCCCAACACAAATCTGTTTTTACAAACTTAAGTGAATTCAACATAAAACAATTAAGTTGTTCCAAAAGACTCAAGAATTGTGTTGATTCAGCTCATTTTAAATGTATATGTTTGAACAAGCTAAGATACTTTCTTTCTTTCTTTCCATCTGTTTTGATGCAATTGTGCTTGTTTGTCACGCATGTATAGCATGGCAGGGAAATTCCCATATGGCTAAAGAGTGGTCACTGTCAAGTGAATGAAGTTTGTTATGATGCTGCTTCACTGTCCATTCATACCGCATCCATTAACCCCCGCTGCTGCCCCTGCCCGGTTTAGGAGGGGGCTGCATGCTTGACCAGGGTGAAGGGAGGGAAGATGCCATGCTGGTTATGCAGTCAGCAGTATCACACTCCCCCCGTGTACTCCTGAGGATTGGAATAAAACAGCGAGTATGCAAGTGGGATGTTAGCACATGCCTTGGCCCAGTGTACTTGTACTCTTTAAGAATATGACCCTCTTCTTAGTCCCGGAAGGGCAGGGTGAGTTCAGTGGCCGCTAGTTTCCCCATGATAAAATGCTGACTGGCTTCAACCACAGCTGGTGGCTATACACGCAGAACTGTAACACCGTACCTCTTACACCACTAGCTGTTAATACATCATGGAAAAAAAGCACTCACCTTTATAAGCATGTCAGAACGAAAGCTAAAACACGAGTGCGATGTGCAAGATGCGATATGAATCATTACCATGCATGCGGCCCTGCTCTCTTTTCACACATAGTCACAGAGTTCACATTTACCGTGCACATGAACATGCACAAACATTTCCCAAGCAATCTCCTCACTTGGAAAAAAACCCCCCAGTTGTGTTCTGTTAAAGAAAGTGCTGATACTTGCAGCGGGGGTTGCCAAAATATCGTGCTATCTTGCAAAACAATTTCTCAAGACAAGCTCCCTCGAGTTCAGCCATCCGTGAGCGTTCAGGCCAGGGTGAACACAGCTCACTGGCAAAGACCACGTAAGACATGTTTACTGCTTGTCTTGAGTCTAATAGAAGAATGGATATGTGCACCTTGTGGGTCCCATGTTCAGCACAAACCGCCTGTAGGAGTGTAAAGCTCTGGCAGGCTGGCGCAAATGATAGTTTGTAGCGTGCGCGCGTCATTAATGCAGGGAGGTTGTAGACATTAAGCACCTGATCCCAGTTTGTATTGAGTCTTAAATCAAGACAAGCGAGCTGTGTCTTGAAGACAACGGCCTGTACAAAAACAAGCAAGTCTTCCCCCTCCCCCCATTTGCTTTTTGACTCTGTTTATACAAAAGTGATGAATGGTTGAATTCAATCAAGAGTCACACAAAAGTTGTTTAGAGTTCAGTCGAGATTATCTGATTTACCCTGGAGACATGTAGTGCATGAAGAGACAATGGGACCTACACAAGAGCAGGATGGCCTCCATAAACACACTTACATTCATTAATGGAGTTGCTAAAATAAGATTACATGTAGAGTTGGCACAAAACGATCTCCAAAATCCGCAGTGTTTACGTGAAAAAGATTGGCTGCGCGACCTGCTAAGGAGCCCGCAAGTCATTCACAAGTATGAATCATGTGTCGTGGTGCAGCGCAGATGTTAGAATAGCCTTATGGTCAAAGATAAACCCGTGTAACATCTGTTACTAAAACGGTCAGTGCTGCTACTACCCAGGCAGTTTTGCTGTTCCAGAAGAGTTCAGCCTCTTTCGAGAGCTCCGCTTTGTAAGGGGCGTAGTCAAAAAGCTTGACAACGGGGTCACTCCTTTCATCTTTGCCCAAAGACTTCTTAGCACAGTGAAATGAGTCAGCAACAACATGAGAGACAGCCAGAGGTCACCGCCCACTCATTTTGGCCTAGAGAAACAACCCTTGATGAGGATATCTCGTTTTCTCCTTTTTTTTTTTTTACTCTAGCCCCATGTCCATCTCTGGGTTCAGTGAGTGACAGGAATGTCTGAGGATTGGGTGGGCTTCCTATTGCCTGCTTTTATCTTATTAAGACTTTACACTCTCATCTTGCAACCCCTGCCAGGCCCCGCTCGCACACCCTTACTTTAGATACCCACACACTGGGCATGAGTGCGAAAGTGATATCTAAGCATTATCAGGTGTGTGTGAAGAGATAATAATTCAAGCAGGTAGTCTTCTTCACAACCTTTTGAGACTTTGTCTGAATATAACCTGAATTCCAGAGTTACATAACTGATGGGTTTCTGTAATGTCATCCACTTCACACTTTTGCCAGGCCTAAGCATGCCTTGCTTACCTAACAGCTGTGCAAACACAGACCTGGGCAATCAAGGTTGGTCTGATGTGGGTCTCTGATGCAGCCAAACATATGACTCAGACTCAATGCAATTTTTATAGTTTGTTGAACAGTGTGCCAGTCATGTTAAAAAGAATGTACTAATATAACGCATGTTAGAGGTGATAGAGAGTTAATTTTTGACACTCAGAATTGATTCACCAGACTCGGGCCTTGAGGCTAAGATGAAACACTGTTAGATCAGAGCGTCTTGCGTACTGTTCCTGAATGACTAACCCTTCACAGAATGTCCACTGGTTAAATGACTCCCCTGTCAGAAATTCTTTCTGGCGAACACACGCTTTTATTGTTGTCTTTAAATCGTAGTCATCAAAGCGTGAAGGGAGGTCCAAGCTTTTATTCGGTGAAGTTATTGGCACAAGGTGATGGCACAAACAAACTCTTTCCAAATCATTACGTGCGTCACAATGTCTGAACAATACGTCAGAGGTGTCTTTGACTGTAGCGTGCTTGTGAAAGCCATCCTGACCCACTTCGCTGTGTTGTATTTTGAGTCTTCCCAACAGTTATCTCTGGCCCTGCTTCTCTGAACTTCAAAAGACCAAAACAAAAGCAAAAGACACAGCATGTCCCAGAGCAGGGAAGAAATAACAACCATGGTGTATTTTTTCCATCATTTTACAGCACCCATTTTCTCCCCTGTGTTCCATGTCTCTCTCTCTTTTTTTTTTTCTTTTTCATTGCGTTTGTCTCTCTACCGTCTGTGGGCCACATGGGTTCTCGTCTCATGGCCCCTGATGTGGCGTCTGCCTAGTGCTGTCTTCTCATCCCCGCCGCGTGCTACAAGCTAATTACTGAGTCACAGCCCCTGCCGAGCTGACTCCAACACCCACCCCTCCTCCCATAAGACATTAGCCCTGCCCAGTCCCTTCAAAGATTTCTGGTAGGATTCAGACACCCTCCTGGGTGGTGGGAGGCCCTTTAGGTGAGTAAGTCAGCCGGACCGGTGCCTGTCTTTCTGTGCCACTCTTGTTTTTTCATTGTGGCTGTTTTGCAGATGTGTACAACAGAGGGTGGCGTCGGGTCTGGTTTTGAGATCAGAGCAGCATCCTCACTGGTTCTGGCTATGTGTCTCAACTCAGGGAGGCAAAGGAAGACCTGTTCCCAGATTCCCATCGGTGTGTGCGCTTTCACCAAGTCACCTGTTTTAGGGCTCAGTAGTCAGAGCTGGTTTTGTAATTATCCTACTTTTGTCTCACCTCTTTGAACGTTTCCTACCTTAGAGGCATATTGACAGAACGCTTCTGGCTAGCAGTTCAGTTACATGTGGGATTGTAAGCTTTTCTCTGAGGTCCAGGTGTTTGGCTGCTTTTACGTTTACGGTCTTTCTCAGTTTGTGAGTGCTACTTGATGTACAGCTGAATAAAAGGCACATGATCCTTGGCAGTCACAAGAGCCGCCACAGCTGGGACTCTTTCTCCTTCAACCTTCTCCCCGCTCTCTACATATTTCTGACAGAGAGGCTCTGCTCGGGCGAATTTAGGGACGAGAGCAGTTAAGGGCGTTTTGTGTGAGTGTCTGTACCAGATCCAAATTGCGGTCATAATGAAGACTAGTGTTTGACATTGTTCACTTACACCAGCTGAGCATGGCGGGATTCAGCAACTCACCCGTTTCTCATGAAACCACAGCACAGGGTTAGTCTGACTTTTGTGCAAGTGTGTAAACTTGAACCTGTTGAAGGCATTTCAAAACTTCTTAATAAGACTAAAGAGTCTTAATTTGGCATTTTACTCTGTTTTACGCAGCTTCTGCATGTTGACACTTTTATCTGATGTTGACATTTGTCACGCTAGATAATTTCACAAAAAAAGATGCATCACTATAATCTCTTTGATGATGTTTTAGCACAGTGTTGTGCTCTGCAATGCGTTGTGCATTTCCGAACCGCTGCATCTTCTTTTCCAGCCTCACATTCATCTATTTTGGGCTCGTGAACTCTTTTTCATTGCTACATCTGTGGTAGTTTTCTCTGCATACAGTTAATTGTGTAATTGGTCCATTTAGAACTGAACTCAAAGGCACGTTGGTTTTTAGGTCACAAATGCAGAACAAACTCACAAAAAATCCCGTCCACATTAGCGATTATAAAACAAGGCAGGAATGTGTGGTGCGATACATAAAAACAATGCGGTCTGTGGGGAATTCATTTACCGAGAATGCATCTGTTGGCCATCGGCTCGTTCCACAATAGCAGAAACCATTAGCCATTAGCTTGCTAATTGCATGCAGAGCTTTCCTTTCTTCATTTCCCCAATCCTGAAAGCTGCTCGCTCATAAACCTAACTCAGGCATGACTGACTACTCGTGTATGAATTTGCTTTGATCAAAAATGCTTTTGGACACGTTTATTTCAAGCATTGGAAATATGCCCCCCCCCTCCCATCCCAGTCTTGAAGTGCTGCAATTTCAGGTACACTTAGACAAGGTTATTAGAGGTTTCTAGGAAGAACGTCGCCAAAAGAGTAAACTGTTTGTCAGGACCATCATTTGTTTGTTCAGAGGTCTAAACAGTATGATTCACAGATCCAAGTGCAGTCATGGTCTTATAGAGGTATTCACCCGTTTCAATTTGCATACTGCAAACCGCCTCTGCTTTTACTTTGCAATATGCATAGTAGCAGCGCTATGCATGTCATGAGAGGCAGCACAACAGTTATGGATGGTTAAAAAGCATGATCAGAGATATGCTGTAGTTCTGAAGCAGATCAAAGTACAATAGTGGTTCTGTTTCAAACCTACAAGACTGAGCAAGTAACTGGTGCGAGAGCCTGTTGAGGAATGCCCAATTTAAAGTAGTTCATGTCAGTCATTGTGATTTGAACCCAAGAGTATGTGTGAGTGAGACCATTTAGTGAACCCAGGGCACCCACTGGCCGGGTCTCTAAGAATAGCCACAGTGTTTCAGGGCGGGAAAGCCCCCGACGCGTGACCCCGGCAGGGTGGACAAGCTCCGCACTGCCATTTGGGAGCTCAATCGTGGGCCGCTGCTATTCCTGTCTCGGCCCGGCCCGGTCTGCATGCTTTCAGATGGAAATCTAAACAGTGGGCAGAACAAGCACTTCTCTCACTGGGTCCCCCACCCTTGACCGTGCCTTGTTCAGCGTGGACCTGCTGCCTGAATAGCCCCACTTCATGCGGGCCAGGTTTAACAGTCCCCCTGTCACAAGCTCTGAGAAAGATAGAGCTAGAGATAAAGAACTGAAGGTGTTTTATGGGCCACCCTGACACCCTGCTGAGACCCAGTGTTCAAAGGGCAGAACCAAACTTTCTGCTGGTTTTTTTGTTTTGTTTTCGGTGAACTCCGCATACTTTAACATTTTTATTTTACACTGAGCCTCAATGGCGTGTGCAACTCTGAATTGAAAGAATGAGAATAAGAGGGAAAAAAGCTAATGCTTGTGTGGTAAGATATGCTAATTTGACATACAGACACAAATACACCAAGCACAAAAAAAAGCATTGAGAAGCTTAAATACCGTCCAGACTATTGAGTGACACAAATGAGCTATTTGGCTTTTATTACACGCCCACTCGCTGTCTCTCACGCACTTAAGACAGACCCTGCACACACACACACACACACACACACACACACACATAAATGCAGACACACACTCATTCTTTGAAGTGCGTCTAATTTTAGAACGGACCATTAACACCATCATCCATGTGTGATCTGTAAGGCTGTAGATGTGTGCAAATCTCTGAATATGCACTGGGAAACACTGAATGGGCTGGGTTCTTTGGTCATGCCAATGCTGATGTCATTGCCTCAGGGACTTCATTCATGTTGTCTTGGATGCTCTCACATTACAGCTAAGTGAATCATCCGGACCCCTCCCCTGCACACCCGACTCTATGAGACCACCAGAGCCTCATGACCATAATCACAATTTCACAGCTCCCTGACTAACGCACACACTGCCCAATGCACACCTGCGCTGTTGCTATAATATATATCCAAAGGGTTTTGGCCTGTGCTCTAGCTCTGCAGGGCCCACTAGACTATCATAGACTCGATGTTTAGTTACTCCCAATGGAAATGAATGTATTCCAGTTCATTTCACTGAACTTCACCTGCTGAGTTAATGATTCATCTGCTTCACGGAAGAACATGGTATTGGTTAAGTGGCGTGTAATGCAGTGTGGAAAGCGGCTTTAAAGTTAAGCACTGGTAAATGTAGTCAGTTAAGCTACACTTACCTTTAATTAGTAAGAAAATAAAGGTATTCAAGGAGATTTATCTTTATTTGACTGCAAGTACTGACATGAATGATAAATCAATCTCATACAATAAACAAAACAAAAACACAACATAATTGTGATGATTTAGACTCTTTTTCCAAAAATACATAAAAAATATGTGTTGGTGAGTATATAAAAATGTTTTATTATCCGTAGTTTGGAAATCGAGAATAATTAAAAATTATAATATATATGTACTTATTGATAATACTTCTATTTAATTTAATTATAATTAATTGTAATATTTAAAATTTTAATAATAGTAATAATTAGTTATAATAATATCTACAACAATAATAATAATAATAATTATTATTATAATTATAATTATTATTATTAAATCTACTACTACTACTACTACTTCTAATAATAATAATAATAATAAAATGTATTATTATTATTATTATTATTATT
>CAIGQW010052689.1:0-12613 GCA_903798125.1 Danio choprae
TTTTTTGATCTTATCAGAATTTTGTTAGGGCATTAGTTCCAGGTCACCAATCTGTTTTGGTCCCCATTCATTCAGCTGTGTATAAACACTAAATGTTTGCACATTGTTTGTTTCTGCAAATAGGATGCTGTTTTGTAATTGGTGTTGCTACAGCAATAAAACCATTGTTGTGAATTCAGTATTGAATCTATACTTGTATAATAGGTTGCTCTTTGCTTGTGCGACAGTTATACAATTTTTGTTATTTTCTGGAGGAGCATTAGTAGTTGGTTTATTTCAGTTGGTCTCCAGTCATGCTTCACAGCAGAACATTTTTTTTAAATCAGTATTATTATCTTAACTCGCCCTTCACTACAGTATGTGGCCTATACATTATCTAGATATGATTTGGACATCATTGTATGTCAGTGTAGTTCAGGTCTCACATTTCACCCTGGTCCCAATATGTAGGTATTATTTAGACATCAGTTTGTGTGTTTATGTGTCCTGAAAAGTGATGAAATTAATGTTTGTCCTCATATGTAGGTAAAAAATCAGGTTGAGCAAAATGTGCTTGAAATGCAAATCTTAACAGATGACTGTGATAACAAGGCCATTGGCAACCTAAAGCAGTTTTCAGCTTTGCTCTAGCAGCTTCAGAAAGGCATGTCCCCATTTGTGATGTATTTTTCACATGTACCAGTTTTTCACAAAAACGCGTATGTGTGTGTGTGTGTGTGTGTGTGTGTGTGTGTGTACGTGTTTTTGTGACATGTCAGGACACAAATCTGTATAATGACATATGTATGACACAAGTATTACAAAAAGGAGGTGAAATATGAGGACATTGCTGACGTCCTCATTTCTCTAACAGCTTATAAAGCACACAGAATGAGTTTATTCAGAGAGTAAAGCTGTACACAGTCTCCTGTGATGGTGGGTTTAGGGGTAGGGTGGGGTTAGGCCAATACTATATACGGTTTGGACAGTATAAAATGAATGGAAACCTGTGTAATGTACCCACTTTACACAAAAACAAACGTGTGTGTGTGTGTGTGTGTGTATGTGTGTGTGTGTGTGTGTGTTTATGATCATTTTTTTCCATATAGAGTGTACATTATGGAGAGTTACTTTGTGAAGGTTTATAAATGTATCCAGTCCTGATTATGATGGAAAAGAAGGAATCAAAGAGGTCAAAGGGCCTAATCAAAACAGGCCACCGAATTAAAAGAGATCAACACCACCACCTCGGCTTGGTGTGCATTACTTTCTAATAACTCAATCAAGTTGATTCTGCAGCCTGATTTATAAAATGTGTGTAGAAAAACCTTCCTAAAAGTGAACGTACACCATAATACATTTTCAAGAGTTCACACTTAGCTGATGATTGGTTATAAAGCTTGTTTGGCATGCTGTCCCGGGAGAGAGCCCTGAGCTCATAGATCCTCCAGCCCGGGGCTCCCTCCTGTTTGCAAGGCGAGAGGGGAGTTTGAGCTCAGGTAGATCTGGAGAACTCCCCTGCTGTAGTAGCTAATGAACAGATAGTGATCGCTCTTGAGATGACTACTTACTAGGAGCACGTCTATGATGCCGATTTGGATTAGTCAATTAACTTAAGTTGCGTGTTTTTGGACGGTGGAGGAAACCGGGGAACCCGGCGGAAACCCACGTGAGCACGGGGAGAACGTGTAAACTCCACACAGAAACGTCGGCTGGCTTGGTAAGGACTAGAACCAGTGACGTTCTTGCTGTGAGGCAAAAGTGCTAACCACTGAGCCACCGTGCCACCCATCTAGGAAAGGAAGAGTAGGGGTGGAAGGGGGGATTCTTCAAAACGAAGATGGCTGTGATATGAAACTTAGGGTATTTATAGTGGCTTAGAAATCGTCTGATTGGTGAATCATGAATTGGATAATGCGGACCAGCCGCAGCAATCATAAACACATGCTTCTCTCGAAATTAGCTTATAAATGAACTTCACTTAATCCAATTATTCTCACTGTAAAAAATGCTGGCTTCCACAACATCGGTTTGGATAACATGAAGGAATTAAGTTAACTTATTAGTTTTTACAAATGTAAGTGGATTGAACACAAAACGATTAAGATGTCGAAGGAAAAAACTCCAGAATTGTGTTGTTTCAGCTCGTTTTAAATAAGTAGTTTGAACAAACAGCAAACATAATTTTTTGAGTGATGATTATGGCTCATATGATGATTTAAAGTGGTTCACTTAAGTAAATATGTTTATGTAGATTTTACTTACAGCTGCGCACATTCTCCTGTCCACTTAGTTATTTGCGTGGGAAGTGGCATACGCACATTTCCGCCCACTATGTTCCCCCTTGTCGCTCAGCAGAGCCCCATACTTTGGCATATGCCTTTGGTATTTATATGGGCTCTTCCCACAATAATCTATTAGGACGCAAGCTATAATGAAATGTATGAAGCAACCTTCTGTGCCAAGAGCCTCCTCTTAAGACGTTCACGGGTTAATTAGAAACACTTCACTTTACAGACTGGTTCTGAACTATATGTATCATCAGAGTAGATGGCAAGACTCAAGAGGTGGTGCAGCCATACAGTTAAATAACAATTGCCTAAAATGCCCATTTTGTGGTATGATTCTGAAACCTGTCTTATGAAGCTGTTTAAAGTAGCTGAAATCAAACTAATTCTAATCCTAGCCCTAATGTTCATCCACTGGAAATGGTAACAAAAGAAAACAAATCGTTTGGAACTTGGGAACCAATAGCCTACAGTTTATATCACATTATTGGTGCATTCCAAACGAGATATAATCACCCTCCCAAGGGCACTTCTGAGTGAAAACAAAAATGGCCGCCATATTGAAGTGTCGTTACAAACCGAAGTGCTCAAAACTGGCCACTTTGAAGGGCCCTTAGGAATGAAGGGTACAACTGACGGACACTTCAGGAACACACAATCCTTTGCGCGTGGAAGTTTTTTATTAATTTATTAATTTTTAGTAGCAATGTGTTTAACAATGCACAGCCTGCTCAATATTAATCATCAGAAGTGTGTTTTGTGGCCGTCAACTAATGCGGAAAAAGTGTGACTAAAGGCTGATTTATACTTCTGTGTCAATCGCACGCCTATGGTCTGGCACAGCCTTTGCGGGGTTGCCGACGCGCACCTCTCAAAAACTGTAACTACACATCGCAATGACGCGAAGCACAAGTTCTGTGATTGGTCGGCTTGGTATCGGTAATGAGTGTGGGCAGGGCCGAGAGCTGCAAGCCCAATAGAGCAAGTGTTTACAAGTGTCGAGTCCCGTGGAGGAGCTCCAGTTGGAAACTTTTGTTTTGTATTTACCTTATGATTGTTGTGTTTACCTTATGTAAACCCTCGCAAGGGATTAGGGCATAAGGATGAGCCCTTCTGAATGGAACACGGTGTAAGAAAGTGTTTCATTAGTGTACTGTATTATTAGTGTACATTACAGCACAATGGTGTTACCTCATTTGTGCCTACGATTTTCTGAATGGTTTCATGTGTATATTCATGTTAAAACATGGATAAAAACAGCTAAATTACAGCCGGCCACTATGTGGTATACTATATCTTGACCAGAATTGTTTACTTGCAAGTCATTTCATTACACTCGCGCTCTGAATAGTTGAATATCAGACGACAGCCAACACTGATTCTACACATTTAACAGGGCCAACAAGCTCCAATCTGAACCCGATGAGGGCCGACTTGTGGAACACACCAAACCAACTAGCCGGTCCAATGTTTGCCGATGGCTTGTTGTGTCCCGGCCCTTAGATGACTTGAAATAAAGTGCACATGTAAATAAATAATAAGTAAATTAGTCAATATGTCTAAATAAATCGTTTTACTCTCTATCCTTCTCAATATCCAAATTTAAAACCAAGAGGAGCTATTGTTTTCTAAATACAGGTCAGCGCTTTTAACACAGCAGAAACAGAACTCATGAATAACATGTCTTAAACCCTAACAAGTAGGCTGATACGATACTCCCAAAGTCGTTCTGCAAAAATCCACAGATTCTTTACAAAATTCTGCGCAGAAATGGCGAAACACGTCTGCAGATCCTGTCTGGCCCTACTAATGAGTTAACCACCTACATGGCATTATGGCTCATCTGTGTGTGATGAGCACATGATGTTCACAAGTGTGTGTGTTTTAAGAGCAGACGCATTCGAATCTCAGTGTCTCCAACCATCTAGTATATTACGTTCAAGGAGAAACAGTACAATGCACTAGTGTTAAGATATTTTGAAACTGAAGATGAGTCTGTGGTTGCGGAGTCATTAGTCAAATAGAAAGAAAAGGAGCTCAAAAGAATCTGTATCCGTAGTCATGTGTGATGATGTAATTGTATACTGTACTTCCAGAAGATCCATACGCCAACTGCTATATAGAGATGAAAGAGAATCTAAGCAAGGGTTGTTTAGGACACTTTAGGACAGCATTTAACTGGACAAACGTGAATAAATCCATTAATGCAAAATGAGTCAGCAATATTTTTACATACAGTATTGACCTTATTCTGCGATGGGGAAGTGCGCTCGTTTTGGCGATTGTCTCAGAACGTCCGATTCAGTTGCCTATGGGAGAAATGACTAGGAATAACTACGGACAAACTACTTGCTATACATATTACTATTACTATACATAAAAAGAAGAATATTATAATAAGAAAATGTCAGTTTCCAACATTAAGCCGCACAACGAGCTGTTTTTAACGTCTATAAATCAATACAGGGCGATGCAGTGGTGCAGTGGGTAGCACAATCGCCTCACAGCAAGAAGGTCGCTAGTTCGAGCCTCGGCTGGGTCAGTTGGCATGTCTGTGTGGAGTTTGCATGTTCTCCCCATGTTGGCGTGGGTTTCCTCCGGGTGCTCCGGTTTCCCCCACAAGTCCAAACACATGCGCTATAGGGGAATTGGGTAAGCTAAATTGGCCGTAGTGTATGAGTGTGTGTGTGTGAATGAGTGTGTGTGGATGTTTCCCAGTGATGGGTTGTGGCTGTAAGGGCATCCGCTGTGTAAAACATATGCTGGATAAGTTGTCGGTTCATTCCGCTGTGGCGACCCCAGATTAATAAAGGGACTAAGCCGAAAAGAAAATGAATGAATGAATAAATCAATAGAAGTGAATGGGACCGGAAGTCTCGAGTCAAAAAGATTCCAATGGCTGCGCCCGCTCATACGTGAAGGTCAATAGCAAAACTGAATCTCAACAGAACTATGATTTTCACCATTGGCATCGCCATTTGTCAGTGTTTGCAGAATTCCACATATATGTTCAGAGTGTGTAATGGGAAAGTGTATTTTTAGTGGCTCTTTTTTGCAGTTATGCCAGTAGATGGCGACTTGTGTCTTCTGCTGCATTATAAGTTCTGGAATCTTTCAATCAACAGAAGAAGACCCCTCCATCAAGCTCCTGAAGTTTGCGGATGACACTACTGTTATCGGCCTCATCCGGAACGGTGACGAGTCTGCATACCGACAGGAGGTGGAGCGGCTGGCTTTAAGGTGCAGATACAATAAGCTGGAGCTGAACACGCTCAAAACGGTGGAGATGATAGTGGACTTTAGGAGAAACCCCCCTGCACTCCCCCCACTCACCATCATCAACAGCACTGTGGCTGCAGTAGAGTCATTCAGGTTCCTGGGCACCACCATCTCTCAGGATCTGAAGTGGGACATTCACATAGACTCTATTGTGAAGAAAGCCCAGCAGAGACTGTACTTCCTCCGTCAGCTGAGGAAGTTTAACCTGCCCCAGGAGCTGCTCGTACAGTTCTACTCAGCGGTCATCCAATCCATCCTCTGCACTTCAATCACCGTCTGGTTCGGCTCGGCCGCCAAAACCCACCTCCGCAGACTACAGAGAATAGTCCGGACAGCTGAACGAATCACTGGCACTACCCTTCCTACACTTCAAGAACTCTACTCTTCCAGAGTGAGTAAAAGGGCTTACAAAATCACTCTGGACCCCTCACACCCAGCGCACTTCCTGTTTGAACTGTTACCGTCTTGTCGGCGCTACAGAGCACCGAGCACAAAAACAGCCAGACACAGGAAAAGTTTCTTTCCTCAGGCCATCTCCCTCATGAACAGTTCAATATTCCCCTACTGTGCAATAAACATGTGCAATACTTTCTCATACGCACTCGTACAGCACCTTATAACAATATACAGTGCAATACTTTCTCTACACAGTTGTACACAGCATCTTATAACTTCTATATTTATAACAAATCTGTACACACTATCAAAAGTTAGGGATAAACGTTGGACTCTTCTATGTGTAAGACCTGCACGCTAGCACATTCGAATCAAATAATATAACTACCATAAGTTAGGGATAAAGTACATCCTCCTGGATCCAATAATTGTAAAGCAGATGCTCTCTCTCGGATTCATTCCCCTGATGATATGAACAAATCTGAACCCATAGTAACCTCCAAGTGCATTGTCAGTTCTATTGAATGAATTTAAGCCATCACTCTCCAGGGGACTGCTCTCCCAGGGTGCCCAGAGGGAAGGATGTATGCACCATCAACCTGCCGGCAGCTCTTTCTGGTTATCGTTCATGACATCCCAGGCTCTGGATTCCGGGCCGAATCCTCTGACTCCTCCAACCACTCTACTGGTGGCCCATCATGACCGCAGACACCATCAGCTACCGCTGTAGTTGCTCAGCCTGTGCCTTGTCTAAAATGCCAAGACATTTGTCTGAGGGAAAGCTCCTACATCTGTATGTTCCTCAACAACCCTGGTCCTATATAAGAATAGACTATTATCCCTGACCTGCCTAATTCTGATGGATTTACCTGTGTTCTTGTTGCAGTTGACAGATTCTTTAAAGCCTACAGGTTTATACACCTGAGAGGATTACGCACTGCTATAGAAATGGCTGAGCACCTGTTCCACCACCTCTTCTTTAACATTGATCTCCCTGAGGAGATTGTATTGGACCAGGGTCCACAGTTCACCTCTAACGCCTGTAAGTTCTTTAAGTCACTAGGTATTACAGTTAACTTGTCATCTGGTTATCACCCGCAGAAAAACGGTGAGACTGAGTGGAAGATCCATGAACTTGGACGTTACCTTCACTCACACTGCCACGGACACCAGAACAGCTGGAATTTAGACTACATTGGCAACCCATCACTGGGAAACATCCATACACACTCATTCACTACGGACAATTTAGTTTACCCAATTCACCTGTACCGCATGTCTTTGGAATTGTGGGGGAAACTGGAGCACCCGGAGGAAACCCACGCCAACACGGGGAGACCCAGCTGACCCAGCCGAGGCTCGAACCAGCAACTTTCTTGCTGTGAGGCGATTGTGCCATCCACTGCGTCAGCCAAAATTGCTTTCACTGTTAAAGAAATATATCTAACGCCTGTCCACAGACCCTTGTTATCAGACAAGTGGTTAATAGTATCAGAAAAGTGGTTAAAAGTGCAGGTTTAAACAGCAGGTGTGAATGGTAAAGTGTTTTGTGATCAATAATTGTCCACTCGTGATCGGAGTGATGAAAATGCATCTTAATACCAGGGCCAGAGATGCCAGGCTGAGATTAAAATGATGATCTTTCATCCATGTTGAGATGTCAACAAGGCTGTCTGAGCTATATGGTGCATACAGTATACACTATATCAGGGGTGCCCAAACCCAGTCCTGTTGAGCCGATGTCCTGCAGAGTTTAGCGCCAACCCCTATTAGACACACCTGAACCAGCTAATCAAGCTCATACCAGGGCTGCGTTCCAGTGCATTTCTAATGTCCTTCACTCACTAACTTTCCTCCATCTCATTCACTCTGATGTATATTATTGCTTGCGTTACAAACATGTCCACTACTGGCAGAACGTCTGAATGGGTTTAAATGGAATGCCCTAGACAGAAGCCCCAGATTTATTATATCTTTAAATGATTAAATGGAAGCTCTGGTTGTGAAATGAGCTGTATTACACAACGAGGTTCAAGCTGCCCCCCTGTGGCGAGATTCAACTTTATGCAAGAGTTACAAAACAGAGAGTATGTAAGCAGTAAACACGTGATCATATCAGTAGTGGATTCTGTGGGCTGCCTATTGAATGGGACTCAGACTTTACTCATACTAACACAAAGACACAGGTTGATCAGGTTTTTGTTTTGACTCATTCATTTTCTTTTCAGCTTTAGTCCCTTTGTTAATCTGGGGTCGCCACAGCGGAATGAGAATGTTTTACACAGTAGATGCCCTTCCAGCTGCAACCCATCACTGGGAAACAGCTGGCTCGAACCAGCAACCCACTGCACCACCGGGCTGCCATTGTTTTGACAATTGGTCATTGGTTTTTGCATTATGGGAATTGCATTATGGGACTTCAGTCTTTTCTCCAATAGCTTTTAATGTTGAAAAAGTTTGAAAAAGTTACTCTTATTGACATTTGTAATAGTTTAAAGCAGGGGTCACCAAACTTGTTCCTGGAGGGCCGGTGTCCTGCACATTTTAGCTCCAACCCTAATCAAACACACCTGAACATGCTAATCAAGCTCTTACTAGGTATATTTGAAGCATCCAGGCAGGTGTGTTGAGGCAAGTTGGAGCTAAACCCTGCAGGGACACCAGCCCTACTGGGCTGAGATTGGTGACCCCTGGTTTAAAGTGATATATTGCCTGGGGTTGTGTTGTAAATGATGGTACAAAAACCTGGTAAACTGCCAGACTTCCAAATTTTATTTTAAGGACTATATATATATATATAATTTATTATACAATATATTGTTTTAAACTACTTAAATGTCATACTATACTATACTATATTGTTAAACTGCAGAGTTAAATTTTCAACATCCAAATTTGACAGAGCAGAGATCAACATCCTGTAATGCAATTCCCAACACAGGCTCATTCTGAAAGCGTAGCCCTGTATACATTTCTGGAGATCGCAAATTGTGTAGCCAGAAGAACGTATGGCTACATTTAATCTTTTAAACGAATGCTACGGGACGGTATGACGCCGTATCTTTTCTCGCTTACCAGCTGAACGGTTACCTCCGTATGGACGGCTTTTCCGCTGTTACCAGTTTGTCCAGTAGCTCGCCATGTCCGTCGGTGGACTTGAGACGCAGAGCGAAGTTGACCACGGTGAAGAACAGTTCCAGAAAACAGGTAAGACAAAAACAAAAGCTAAAAAATAAAATAAAGAAGTAAACAACAGGGTGAGAATGTGGTAAAATCTGAAAATGTGGTAAAAATCAGGCGAGGGCTTTTCTTTTTCTGGATTGCTTCTTAAAACACTGTGGTTGGGTTTAGTGAAGGGGGTGGGCGCTGGTCAATCGGTGCTTTTGAAACACTATTGGTTGAGTTTAGGGAAGGGGGAGGGTGGCGGCATCGGTCGGTTGGTCAGTTAGTAAGTCAGTCAGTCGACAGCGGCCTCTGGTGGATTTACGTGAGAAGAGCAGGCGTGAATGGCACTCGTGAGAGAAACTAGAGATCTGAAAAAGCGTACACAGCGCCCTCTGGTGGATTCACGAAAACAACAACTCCAAAAACAACGTAGCGCCTCAGATGTATTTTGCTCTCTCCAGAAATGTGTATAGGGGTACGTAATCAGAATGAGCCTGGGTTGGCAATTCCAATGCAATCCCACGAGATTTTATTGATTTTTATTGATTTTATATCAATATTTTATGTATTGTCAAAAAGTGGCTAATTGGTATGAATTCATACGATTTTCGTTCTTATGATGTACAATTTGTAAAGGGATACGCGCCTCTTCCTGTCAGGTGTCTGTTCTGTGTCGTTTCCATGTGCTCCTTTGTTCTAGTTTCCCGCCGTTTGTGAATGTTCAGTGCTTCCACCTGTGTCTCACCCGTGTCCAATTAGTTATATTATATCCTGTGTATTTATACTCCTGTGTTTGGTTCAGTCCCTTTGTCCGGTGTTATACGTCATCCTGAACGTCATTCCACGTTGTCTTCAACCCATGATTCCCGTGTGTCGATGTTCCAGTGTTTCCAGTGAGTGTTATGTTAATAAATCCGTGTATTTTTGATAATTCCTGTGTCTCGTGTCTTCGTGGAGAGCGTAGCATGACACTTCCCCATTTATTTATAATGATTTAGATGATTACCATTTTCATTGTTTAAAAAAAGTGTATATATATTCATTCATTCATTTTCATTTCGGCTTAGTCGCTTTATTAATCTGGGGTCACCACAGCGGAATGAACCGCCAACTTATCCAGCATATGTTTTACACAGCGGATGCCCTTCCAGCTGCAACCCATCACTGGGAAACATCCACACACTCTCATTCACACACATACACTATAGACAATTTATCTTACCCGAGGCTCGAACCAGCAACCTTCTTGCTGTGAGGCGAACGTGCTACCCACTGTGCCACCGTGAGGTGTATATATATATATATATATTTATTTCAAATGTCTTTTTTAAAATAGTACAATTATTTAAAATCTCACTTACTCCAAACTTCTGAATGGTAGTGTTTCCCTGTTTTCAATAAAAGAAAAACCCAAGATAAGGAAAAGAATAAAGAAACTTATAAAGTAAATGATGATAAAGTAAACTATCCCTCTAAGTGGGTCCAACTGAATGAACGGTGAGAAGGAACATGGACTTTCAGGTGACAAGATCAGGTAGTGCTGAAAGAGGTTATTTTAAACCCCTCCAGTTGAAGTCTCTATAACCGAATAAAGGAAGCCAGCATGTTGGGGTAGCCAGCAATGTTGGGGTAATCTTATTTATGCTGTCTCGTTAACATTTCGGCCAGTAGATCTCCTGCACAAAAACCTGCTGCTTGTGTAACAGGACCACGTGCACGTGAGAGAGCATAAGTGTGCGTGTAAGTGTTTGTGTAATGTATTTTGCTCACATGTTCTTGAGTGTCACTCAGTAGGCATTTGCATGGACGCATTTCTCATTTAGCCATTGGCTGCTGGCGGAGTCTTTGGTCTTGTGTGTCGCATGTGAAATATGAGATCCCAGAGGAAGCACCTTCTTTTAAAACCATTACGTATCAGCACTGCCAGTTCAATACCTCAGCGCAGTACTATTAAAGTCAATTAAATAAACAGCATAATGTCTGTAGCAACACAATATGATAATACACATGTTAAAAGAGGTTGCAAGGACATCACTATGTGGTTCCTAGATAGTTGCTTATTGGCCCAACTGGATTTTTCTTTTCTGTTTGGTGAAGCTAAAATAGTTTGTTAGATTAGACTTTGAGGCAGCCTTCATAAAGACTTGGCATAGCTCATGGTTGGGGAACGTGGATAAATGAAAGATACATGAGCTGACAGTGTTATCCAAGACTTTACATCATCCTGGTGACCTCATTAAGAGGGCTGGCTGCATAACATGCTTTACGCAAGGTTATCTAAGATTGAAAGCTATGTACATTAAGGTAGAATATTCATTTATTCAATTTCCTTCGGCTTAGTCCCTTTATTCATCTGGGGTCGCCACAGCGGAATGAACCGCCAACTTATCCAGGATATGTTTTACACAGTGGATTTTCCAGCTGCAACCCAGTACTGGGAAACACCCATACAAACTAATTTACACACTCTTACGTTACGGCCAATTTAGTTTATTCAATTCACCTATAGCGCATGCCTTTGGACTGTGGGGGAAACCCACGCCAACACGAGGAGAACATGCAAACTCCACACAGAAAAACCAAGTGACCCAGCTGGGACTCGAACCAGCGACGTTTTTGCTGTGAGGCAACAGTGCTAACCACTAAGCCACCGTGTCGCCACAATTAGTATGAATATGTTAAAATAGGGGCAGCACGGTGGTGCAGTGGATAGCGATCTCGCCTCACAGCAAGAAGGTCGCTGGTTCAAGCCTCGGCTGGGTCAGTTGGCGTTTCTGCGTGGGTTTCCTCCGGGTGCTCCGGTTTCCCCCACAAGTCCAAAGACATGCGGTATAGGTGAATTGGGTAAGCTAAATTGTCCGTAGTGTATGAGTGTGAATGGGTGTGCATGGGTGTTCCCCAGGAAGGGCATCCGCTGCGTAAAACATATGCTGGATAAGTTGGCGGTTCATTCCGCTGTGGCGACCCCAGAAAATAAAGGGACTAAGCCGAAAAGAAAATGAATGAATGAATGAATGTTAAAATAGGAGTCGACTTCTGTCTCTCTAAATCTAAATACAAGAGATATGCTTTTACTCGCATCAAAAGTTCCAACAGAGGATCCTGTGGCAGTCGAAACAGCAGTATTCTGCGCTACTTGAACAGAAGGGGCGGGTGCATTTCTGGCTGCATTCAGTTCAATCTCTCACTACTTGATTTGCTTATCTGCTTCAATTTGAAGCCTATGGATCTCAAGTCACACTTTTGGCATTACTCTCGCTCACAGTCTCCCTTTGGAGTCTCGCAAGTAAAGTTTTGAAGGGCACCATACCTCCAGACTCCGTGAAAGGACGGATGAAAGGAAACCTCCGCCACAACATCTTCGCTCGCTTCCCCCTTTACCTGTTTGAGCAGAGCCGTAATCAATGCCAGATGAATCCTCAGCCAGCACTAATAACCCCAGCTCCCTTAAACGCCACACAGTGACTCCTTTAATATCACGCTTTAAGTGTCGTCTATTGACTGAA
>CAIGQW010052689.1:17613-30947 GCA_903798125.1 Danio choprae
CTGAGAAACATCCACACACACTCATTCACACACATACACTACAGACAGTTTTAGCTTACCCAATTCCCCTATAGCGCATGTGTTTGGACTTGTGGGGGGAAACCGGAGCACCCGGAGGAAACCCACGCCAACACGGGGAGAACATGCAAACTCCACACAGAAACGCCAACTGACCCAGCCGAGGCTTGAACCAGCGACTTTCTTGCTGTGAGGCGATCGTGCTAGCCACTGCGCCACCGTGAGGCCTTTTCTGGTTCATTTCATTGGTAATTGTTTACTGTCATCAGAGCCACATTCTGTGACTTTCTTTTATGGTTATTCTCGAAATCGGATACACAATCTGAGAAAAGACTAGTGCTAGGCTACCAGTGCCAGGCAGTCACCACAGCCACCTCCCCCATCTGGATCCCAGTTTATCCATTCACAGTCATCTGATTACTAATTCCCAGCACATGTGCACTCCCCCCATTGGTCCTCTTTTTAAGCACTTGCTGCGTCCCAATTCGCCTACTCATACTACGTACATAAAGTATGTACTTATTTAGTGAAGAAGAGTGTGTAACCGAAGAGTTTGCAAGTTTCGGGACATACTACTTTCTCATTAACAGACCGTTATGTTGCTTAGTTATGTCACCTGTCAATCATCTCGACACATCATCTACATTTCTTTCCTATTTAATTACCTTCCTCATTGGAGATGCAGCATTTGCCATTTGCACGTCTTTCATACAGAGAAGTCTCCTCAGCTCTGTGGGCAATTATGCATTCAGAAGTTAATGTCCAAACACATCTTTATAAAGGATTACATTGTTGTTGCAGATGAAATATAACACAGGATAACCCAGTATTGGGAAACACCCATACGCACTCATTCACACACACACACACTCTACGGACAATTTAGTTTATTCAATTCACCTGTACCCCATGTCTTTAAACTGTGGGGGAAACCCACGCCAACACGGGGAGAACATGAAAACTCCACACAGAAATGCCAAGTGGCCCAGCGGGGACTCAAACCAGCGACCTTCTTGCTGTGAGGCAACAGTGCTAACCACTGAGCCACCCCCGCACCAGAGGGTGCCGACAGTAATTCTGGTAGACAGTAATCCTCCACAACTGAGTGCAAACTAGCATTCAAATCTTCCTCCATTTTGTCAGCACAGTCTCTTCCAACGATCCAATTGGTTCCCACAGGACAAAATCATGCTCTGCCCTATATTGTTTTTCTCATTTCAGAAAACCGTTTTAATTGGATGTGAGTCAGGATAAGGGAAAACTTCCATTTCATGCCAACTTTAAAATGGTGTCCAAAAGCATAGTGGATGTCCTGAACGGCACTTAATCAATCCCACAATGCACCGCAAACAAGTGTGTTATAAGATGGCATCCACAGCAGAATCCTATTGGTCTTATCCTATTGGTATAGGATGATACCAATAACAGATTTCCCATTGTCGTGGTTTCCGGCTTTTCTCTTAATGAATCAAACTCAGTCTGGAGGTTATGAATATCAGAAGCATATACTTTATTGGAATATTTTCCAAAACAGCAGAGACGTCCATAAGCAGACCCATCTCTAGTCTCACCCCAGGACAATCCAATGTCCCTCAAATTTGCTGTATGCTTTATCCTTGCTTCCTCCCACCTTTGTGCCTTCACAGCTGGTTCCTGGTTCAACAGGCCTCTCCCAGCTCCTACTCCTTTACGACCCCAATGTAAAGTCCCCTCTTCTTGCTGGCCCTTATAATGTACAGATCTAATGTATTCATCACTATTTTACCACATATAGTTGAACTTTGGCCATCATTACTAGTGTCTTTTCAAACATACATGACAGTTTCAACATATGTTGTATACATGTCATGCTTTTCTGACACAGATGGTTCTCATTGTATCATCAAGTCCTCTCTCGTGCTCTTTTATGACCCCTTGCCTTAACCTATCATCTGTTCTTAAACACATATAATGGCAGATTTATATGGCCCTCCACTCACACAATGAGATGTGTCCTAAAATAAAAAATCGTCTTCACTGTCAAGGACAATACAGTTTACTAGCACTACTGCTACTAAGTTTCTTAAGTTATTTAATTTAAGATTTGAATACATGACAGAAATCAAAATACTTAGTCTCATTACTAACATATATTGTTAAATAACTATCCCAGAGTCTGGCAAGAAGATTAATCATTAATCCTTATCGAACAGCAGAGCATAAGCAAAACAGAACCCCTTCGAATGAACTCACTCGCTTTCAACCATTCCTTTAAGTGGACTATTTTAGTGCACTGTCTACATTAGAGGATGTTGAATAAGTGTGCACATAAAGACTTAAATATAAAGTCCCTGTCAATATTAAGTACCTGCTCTGCACTTCTGTTTGCAAACCTGCCAATAAACTGCTTCTTGCACTACTCATGTCTCCAGTCTCCCTGTCTGTGTCAACACTATAGCATTAATCAGCCTGGACCAACATCAGATTCATGTAGGTTTACAATGTTTTTGTTTGGTTCCTTTTTTTTTGTAGGGTCTATAAAAAACATTTTGTCCAATTTCTGCATTCCTACATGTTTCTACAGTTTGTATTAGGCCTAATACTACATCACTGGGATATACAGTAGTCAACATTTAAAGTGGATCAAAAGAGTTGTTCAATATTGTCCTAAGACAAGAATGGGTGTTGTTTTAAAAAGATTTAGGGCAACTTTGATGAAAGGTTTTGATCCACTTCAAATGTTCACTACTATATATATATATATAAACACACTTAGCTGATGACTGATAACAAGGTGTGTTTGGCATGCTGTGCTGGGAGAGATCCCTGAGCTCAGAAGATTCTCGAGCCTGGGGCTCCCTCCCGTTACACAGGGCGAGAGGGGAGTCTGAGCTCAGGTAGGTCTCGAGAGCTCCCCTGAATTAGTTCTTTTGGCTTATTATTTAATTATTAGGAGTAGCCACGGCGTGATAGACCACTAACTGGACGGCATATGTTTGTGCATTGAAAGCATACAACTAAATGCTTACATACTGTGCCAATTTAGTTTAATCAATTCACTTATACCGCATGTCTTTGGACTGTGGGAGGAAACCGGGGAACCCCACGCGAGCACAGGGAGAACATGTAAACTGGCCCGGCCGGGACTCGAACCAGTGATGTTCTTGCTGTGAGGCAACAGTGCTAACCACTGAGCCACCATGCCACCCTATCCTGGATTAATCTAGAAAAAAGGAGGAGGAGTAGGGGTGGATGGGGGGTTTCTTCAAGATGAAGATGACTAAGGTAAGACATTCTGGTTAATTATTGTGTGTTAGGATTCATCTGATTGGTAAATCATGTGTTAGCTAATGCGGGACCGGCCATGGTCAATCATAAACACGAGATCCTCTCCAAATTAGTTTAGAAATAAGCTTCATTTATTGTGTGACGATAAGCAGTATCTTAAGCAGTAAAATGCCTTTAGACAGCGAGTACAATTGCTGATTTTCTGCTACCCAAAAGCCCCAGACACACAAACACACACATACACACACACACACACACACACACACACACACACACACACACACAAACGGGTTTTTATCCCCGCCCCAAAATGATCCCTTTAAACATGGCGTAGTAAATCGTCTGTATTTTAGCTGAAACATTACATTCACATTAAAGGGACACCTTGCAATACATCTCGCAGAAAGCAGCACAATAGGTCCCCTTTAAACCTAAAGTAAAATAACCACACAACAAGGTGAATTTATAAAACAGACTAAATGTCAGTGTTCTGTCATGTCCATGTGCTTCTGTTGTCGTCATGTGATCCCTTTGTTCTGTTTCCCGCCGTCTTCAGTGTTCATCAGTTTCACCTGTGTTCATCCCCTGTGTCTCATTAGTTTAATCCTCTCCCCTTGTATTTATACCCTCCTGTTTGTGTCCTTCATTGTCCGGTATTGTGTCGATGTCCTGTCTGCGTGTCCCGTCTAATCCAGTGACTGTATCTTGTAAGTGTTCAATAAAGTGTTTGTTCAATAAATTACACTAAAACTATTGGTCAGAAATATTTTTGTTAACTGAAAAAACTATCTAAACAACTAACAGTCACTAAAAAAACTAACGGAAATAACATAATATTATTGTATAATAGTTTTTAGTATTAATTGAGTGGTGGAAAGAATGTTTTAAAAGTTATTATTAAAATTAGGATTCAAATTATTGTATTTTTATGACAAAGAGTTTTCCACAAGAGATAATATAAGCTGTGCAAACACTAAACTTGGCTCTGGTCGACGCTTGATGTGTTGTTGTTTTTTAAACCCAGATAAAGTAGAATTATTAAAGCTGGAACTAAATATATGAAAGCTCAATGGAAATGTGTTCACAAAATGATCAAAACCATTAATGAAACCAGCTAAAACTCCGCTGAAATGTATATAGCAAAGTTAAAACATCATATTGAAAATAAAAACTATTTTTTTAAATGCAAAACAATAGTAACCTCGCTATTGAAGATCTGTCACGGTCACAGAATGCAGAGACGGAAGGATTAGTTTTCAGGGTGTTTATTAAAACACAGCAATGGTCGTCGCACCGTAGTGCAAGCAGGCATATGGATGATAACGGTCACGAAAGATAAACAGTCACTTCCCTTGTAGTCAAGCAAACAGGTAACAGGAGTTAGCCTCGATGATGGGTACGTTCATAGAAGACTTGGAAGAAGATCAGGGTGAGCACAAGGAGAGGATGACCATACAACGATGATTCCAGCCGACGAGTGAACAGGAGGGGTGAGTATATATGGTGCGTGGGTGATGAGCAGGTGAGTGTGGTTAGTGCACAGGTGTGTGTGATCAGTAATCAGGAGACTGTGTGCGGTGTGTGGTGGATGGAGAGTGTGAATGGTGACCGGGGCTGATGGAACGTGCAGAGGGTGTGACAAGATCATTTATTTGATATTATGTACAGTGCTTTGTGAATTGCATGCTTTAGCAGATACTATACTGTAGATTCCTTAAATGCCTTAAAGCGTTAAAGTCGTAAATGTGTCCATCTTTAATTCATAGTCTCATAACAATTTCTCATGACACAACTATGACTCACGTAACCTTGTGATTCCAAGATAAGCTGAGACGTTTCATATGAACGGCACCTTTGTGTTGTCTTTCGTGACTGACTACTAGAGTAGTTTGTGTTAAAGATGCTCTAATCAAGAAGAGTCAGGTTTAACAAAGCGCTCTAATCAAGCCTTGAAAAGAACAGACAGATATAAAACAAGTGATAAGGTTGAATAACTACAACATTTATTTCCCCCAAAGTGTCAAAATCCTCATAGAAAGGCTGCTACAGTTACCTACATTCTGGACTTCACTTCTTGAGGCACAAGACTGTTCATTTCTGGCTGTTAAGTCTGTAACACTTCAGTTTAGGTCACAATTCACAGTACTAACGCACCATTAACTAACACTAGCAGCTTAATAAACTACTAATTAGCTGTTTATGCAACCCAGGCTCATTCTGAAAACGTACCCCTATATACATTTCTGGAGAGCACCAAATACGTCCCAGGAGATACGTTTCTTTGCAGTTTTTATTTTCACGAATCCACCAGAGGGCGCTGTGTACGCTTTTTGAGATCTCAAATTTCTCTCGCGAGTGTCATTCGTGCCTGCTGTTCTCTCGTAAATCCACCAGAGGCCGCTGTCGACTGACTGACCCACCCTCCTCCTTTTAAATAAGTAATTTAAACAAAACAACATATTAGATTTGTTGTGTGTGTAAGAGGACATTTTACTTAAAGATTTAACTCCTAAAGTGTCCACTACTGGTTATAAATCCAATACCAGATACCAATAAAATACAGCAACGCAAACATTTAACTTCGTAATCCTGCTTAATTAGTGTTTTCAACCAAGCATATTATTCAACACAGGCTCATTCTGAAAGTGTAACCCTATGTACATTTCTGGAGATCGCGAATTATGTAGCCAGAGGTACGTATGGCTGCATTTCGTCTTTAAAACGAACGCTACGGGCGGTATGACGGAGTTCCTTTTCATGGTAATACCAGCTGACTGCCTATCTCTGTGTGGACGGCTTTTCTGCTGTTACCAGTTTGTCTAGTAGCTTGACATGTACGTTGGCGGACCTCAGACGCAGAGAGGAGTTGACCACGACGACGGGGTTTGAGTCCGGCGAAGAACGGTTCCAGAAAGCAGGAAAGACAAAAGCCAAAAAATAAAATAAACAAGTAAATAATGGGGTGAGAATGTGGTAAAAATCAGGCGAGGGCTTTTCCTTTTCTGGATTGCTTTTGAACACTGTTGGTTGGGTTTAGGGAAGTGGGTGAGCGGGTCAATCTGTGCTTTTGAAAACACCATTGGTTGGGTTTAGGGAAGGAGGAGGGTGGGCCAGTCGATCAGTCAGTCAATCAGTTAGTTGACAGCGGCCTCTGGTGGATTTACATGAGAACAGCAGGCGTGAATGGCACTCGCGACAGAAATTTGAGATCTCAAAAAGCATACACAGCGCCCTCTGGTGGATCCACGACAACAAAAACTGCAACACAAAGTACCCCCTGGGATGTATTTGGCGCTCTCCAGAAATGTATATACGGGTACGTTTTTGGAATGAGCCTGGGTTGATATTATTTCAGAAACAAAATGAGGGGTTCTGGTGGTCTAAACCAACTAAATCAGAACCTTTACACTGGCACTTTGTGAAAACAGTCTGTGTTTAGAGACTTGATTTGAAATGATGTTCGCTATTTCCATTAAAAATAAATGCACGCATTGCCTTGCGTGCTTTTTTCTCATTAGAACCTGCTCTGCAGTCCAACCTATGACAGAAAAGGGTCTGTTTAAGCACTCTGAAAACAAGTTTAAGGAAACATTTCAGCCCTGCTGAGAAGGGCTACAGTGTGTGGTTCCTGTTGACCAGCATTCCTCTTCTCCTATGTCATTCAAATATAATATTAAAGCAGTTTACGTCTTAACCGTTTTCAAGAGATTGCACAATGAGAATCAAATGAGCTTGATGCTTTATAAAAATACATCAATATCTCATGTAAAATCAGTTTAACGTGTATTATAAAGAACTTTTATAACTTCATGATATCAGACTACATTAATAAATGACACAGGACTGTGTGTTCTGAAACGTCATCAGCCCAGTTATGATGTGGAAATGTCGATTTTGGCAGTGTCGGATAACGTTACTTTTGAAAATAATATATTACAATGTTAAAAAAAGAAACTAAATGTCTTACTTGGTTACTTTAAAGGAAAGTGATGTCAAAGTATGTCTTATTTTTGTGTTTTTGTCCCACACAAACATTCATTCATTCATTCATTTTCTTTTCGGCTTAGTCCCTTTATTAATCTGGGGTCGCCACAGTGGAATGAACCGCCAACTTATCCAGCATATGTTTTACACAGCGGATGCCCTTCCAGCTGCAACCCATCACTGGGAAACATCCATACACACTTATTCACACACATACACTACGGACAATTTAGCCTACCCAATTCACCTGTACGGCATGTCTTTGGACTTGTGGGGGAAACCCACGCCAACACGGGGAGAACATGCAAACTCCACACAGAAATGCCAACTGACCCAGCCGAGGCTCGAACCAGCGACCTTCTTGCTGTGAGGCGATTGTGCTACCCACTGCGCCACCGTGCTGCCCCTCCACACAAATAGGACATTAAGTTTCTTTCTTCTGTTAAATGCTAAAGAAAATATTTTATAATAATATATTCGCTTGTGTGAGGTGTTTCTAATGCAGTCTCGTTAGAGCTTAGTCTCGCTAGTCTATAGGGCTGAAAATAAGTTTGATGCTCTTCTGTCTGTTGTTATGTCACATCCAATTATTTTCCTTCTTCTGAAAGTCTTGATAACACCATCGTGGAGTTTATCTTTTATTATTTCAGCAAATGGGATTGTAAAAGGAAATATTTGTTGTCCTCTCCCATTCACTGCACTCTAAGTTTACCCAGCTATGACGACTTCTGCTGCTGAGAAACCTGTAAATGTGAAGGGTCCATTCATTAATGAGTCTCCACATTCTCTCCAAATGAATTTCTAGTATTCATTCATTCAACCATGGTGACCGCATGGAGATTAAATCTCTTGCTTCTGCACTCCTTTATTTCGGACACAGCGAGAATCAGCTTCTCTCCTATGGTGCTTGACAAAACTGAAAATTCTGTGCGGCTGCCACAAGGGGGCGTATTCCCACAGTCATGTCCAAATGTTGCGTGCAGTGGACAGGCGGCTTGAGAGGTAGGGCTTGGGGCGGGGTTGGGTGTACACCCTTCTAAACTTTTTTCAAGCAACATGACCTCGCACTTGTTTTTGTTTTAAATAATGTTGGCGACATGGTGGCTCAGTGGTTAGCACTATCGCCTCACAACAAGAAGGTCACTGGTTCGAGCCCCGGCTGGGTCAGTTGGCGTTTCTGTGTGGAGTTTGCATGTTCTCCCCGTGTTGGCGTGGGTTTCCTCCGGGTGCTCCGGTTTCCCCCACAGTCCAAAGACATGCGGCATAAGTGAATTGAATAAACTGTGATGTGATGTGTGTGATGTGAGAGTGTATGGGTGTTTCCCAGTACTGGGTTGCAGCTGGAAGGGCATCCGCTGTGTAAAACATATGCTGGATAAGTAGGCAGTTCATTCTGCTGTGGCGACCTCTGATGAACAAAGGGACCAAGCCAAAGAAAAATGAATGAATGAATAATAATGTTGATGACTCCACACACACACAAAGTCATTTGAAATAATAAAGGGATAGAATTAAGGCATAGAAACATTTTAATGATGACGTCTCTTCGTGTATGAATGAGCAAAAATCAGCCCCAGGGAATTAAAAGTTCTCTAATTAAAGAAACACCCTTTCATTCAGTCAATATTGGTGTGTGGCTTATCCCACATCCACACCTCGCTGAAGAATGCTGAAAAACAGCAGCCACATCACTCTCTTTTAATTCATTTATTCTCTACGAATCCCGCTAACTTCTTTAACATCATCTGTCCAGTAGCCCTGTTTCATCCTGAAATTCCTGACTTGCTCTAAAATGAAGTACTGAAAGAAAGGCAAGCCAGAGAGAGGTTTTCCATTAGAGTACAGCAGACTGTCTGTGTCAGTTTAGTTTTTTGTTTGGTTGTTCCTGAACCGAACACTAGCATGCATTTCATAGCAGATTATTCAGTGAGCGTAGTATAATTAACCTTTCTTCAGCTCCATCTTACATACATGTACATAAACATTCATGCAACGCTAACCTAATGTAAACATTTGTTGCCTCGTTAGAAAAGTACATGACACGTTTCTCAATATACCTTTAAATGAACAAAAGATACATTAAACAGACCTAATGTCCGCTTCTTAATGTTACCCACAGTCCATGTCTTGGCGTTCCCGGTTTCAAAAAAAGAGTCCCAACATACATTCATTCATTTTCATTTCGGCTTAGTCCCTTTATTAATCTGGGGTCGCCACAGCGGATTGAACTGCCAACTTATCCAGCATATGTTTTACACAGCGGATGCCCTTCCAGCTGCAACCCATCTCTGGGAAACATTCATACACACCCATTCACACTCATACACTACGGACAATTTGTCTTTGGACTTGTGGGGGAAACCGGAGCACCTGGAGGAAACCCACACCAACACGGGGAGAACATGCAAACTCCACACAGAAACGCCAACTGATCCAGCCGAGGCTCGAACCAGCGACCTTCTTGCTGTGAGGCGAACATGCTATCCACTGCGCCACCGTGCTGCCCCTCCCAACATACATATTAAGTATAATTCAAGCTTAGATGAACTTAGAGGCTCTTCACTTTTATAATTCAGCTGTGCTCAGGTGTGTCTAGATTTTCGTTCTATGGCACCTTTAAGTGCAAGTTAGCACTACCATATATCTCTAAAGGAAAATGTCTAAAGCATAGGTTTCAAACTGGATTCCTGGGGGGCCGCAGCTCTGCACAGTTGTGCTCCAACTCTAATCAAACACCGCTGATCCAACTAATCAAGGCGTTCAAGACTACTAGAAACTATTAAGCAGGTGTGAGTTGGAGGAGGTTGGAGCTAAACTATGCAGAGCTGCGGCCCTCCAGGAACTGAGTTTGAGACCATTGGCCTATTGCCTTGATGTTACTTTTTCAAAGTAAAAAGATATAAAGTGGTGAAAGATTGAAGATGATGAGAGATGACAAACCAAAACTCAAAACTCATTTACTTTATCTTGCGCGTCCTCCACTCAATATACAAAAAAGGCCCGTGAATGGAGAAACTAGAGAGGGGAAGAGACAACTGCAGTGGGAGGTCAGCAATGAGATGAAACAAAACTTTGTGTCTGAGTTTGTGGTGCAGATAGAGAGAGAGTGTGAAAATATCCCTCCCCTTGTGGCATAAGTAAACCCCACCCCTTCTTACGGTGGCCCCTCCCCCTTAAGCTCACTGGCTCATGTCAGGTATCTGGGTCACTCCCAGCCCTCCCCTCCTTATATTTCCCTCAAACAGCGCAGCCAAACAGCCAGAACTCCGCTGCAGCGCTCTCTGCCTTTTTTTCTTCCATCCCTCCCTTTCTCTCTGCTACAGGTGTGAGGAGACCTACACCAGCCACTCACTGGTGCCTGCCCCCCTGGCCATAACCAGACCTCCATCTCATAGCATTTTAAAAATCAAAATACTGACCATAGCATTGCTCACATATCCACTTACACACCAACTTCTGTCCCAAGACGCGTGGGTCTAGCCATCTTCTCCCGAACAGTTTTATAGTTGACATTTTCATGAAGTGACATTCACGGACAGGCAGGATGAATTTTGACAAGGTCCTGGACAGAATTGGCGGATTTGGACGTTTTCAGAAGACGCTTTATGTTTGGATCTGTCTGCCACAGATCTTTTTGGCCTTCCACATGTTGGTGTCTGTCTTCACTGGGGCCGTGCCCCCTCACCTGTGCAGATCTTCTTGGCCAGTGGGGGACAGTGGTGGTCCCAGGCTGAACCTGAACTTCAGCAGTGCTCCTGGGGAGTCCTGCACATCTTTTCAGGATAGCTCTCCGTCCCAGCGTAACCACAGTCTGCCAATTACTGAGCACTCGTCCACCGCAAAGGGCTGCACTGGAGGATGGGAGTTCAGCAAGGAAGTCTATCTCAGCACTATCGCCACAGAGGTGAGTGCTCTCAGAACGTAACAGTTGTGTAACAGGATGTGGTCGTTTAGGTGATAACATGCACAGCACTTCCACCATAGAGCTGTTTTAGTTTCTCTTCTGCTATTAGAGCTAGTCGTGCATTTTGGTTTCAGTGGTTTAGCTGCAGACTGCTTTGAGTGTTTCTGGCCACCTGTGGTGAAGGCATCTGACTTATAGAGATGCAGCTCTCTGGACTTCAAAATGGACCATTGGAATGGCATTCCTTTTGCCACATGTGACCAACGATATGGGTTTCTCACAGCAGGAAGCCCTGGCAGAACCTGCTTTGATTTACAACGGGCCAAGCCTCACAACGGGAGGTGACTATATGATACAGCTCTCTGCTGTCCAGCTGCAGGGCCGAGGTGGAGGAAAGGGTGGGCCCGGTGAAAGGGTGCACCAGACCAATCTATCTCCAGTGCAGGTGTATAGAGGGTGAGGATAGAATATTTAAACCAAAGTAACTGTAAGATCGTACCAAAGACACTCTGTGATGAAGTGAAATTCTGAAATATGATAATGAAATGAATTGTCACTGGAACAGTAACATATTTTGTACCCTAAAATGTTCATAGTAGTACTTTAATGAACCTTTTGAGTAAGAGTCCTTAAAACAGTGGCTGTCAACTGCTTTGTCCAAAGGACCCACGTTTTGCCTTAATCATTAGGCCACATCCTGTTCTTTCCCATACAGCACCACCTCACACTACTCAGTATAAACAAAACAAATGAAAGAACATAACTAATGCTGATGAATAAACAGTGTAAGGACATGAAATAGTCATCCCTATTTTTGTTGCTAAAATTAGTAAAGTTTTATGGGACAACAGTTTTTGATGAGCCAGATTTTTGAGGATGCGTGCAGAGCTCAGTGTAGCGTTTTCTTTATTATTATTGATTATTAATAATCTGTTCATTAATTCATTAATTGGTTCAAACCAAAATGCTGTGCTTGTGAAAGTGTTATGATTTTGGGGGCACGCTTGAGCGTTATCCCCTTGTCGCTAGTGAAACCACTCACACATTTTAGAATCTAGAAACTGTGAAGCGTCCCATAAGAAATGGCTATTAGTAGAATTGTTCGGTTCGTTTTTCATGCACTTGAAACCGAATCAGAACAGAACCATCAACAGCTTCCACACACCTGATGCAAAAACCTCTGCAAGACACTCAAAATGACTTGCAGATCCACTTTCGGGTGGTGAACCACCAAACACTGCTTTATCAGTCCCATTAAGGGTCCTGCCCCAGTGTTTTAAGAGAGATCTTAGAATCAGTTTCGGCTAATAGCTGATTTATATGGTAACCCTGTCATTAGACAGTCTACATAGGTGATCAAGGCTGCTGTGCACACTCGGCTTTGAACTATACAGACCATGTTGGCAAAATTGTCCAGGACTGAAATATTCCCTTGAACCAAGAATAAACTGCTCCGCAAAAAACAAACCATTCCACATTTTAGTATTTTTCAACATGGTTTTGTAAGAATTTTCAGTGTCTGAATGCATTTATTCAACTTAACATGGTACGTTTAGGGCTGCACGGTGGCTCAGTGGTTAGCACTGTCGCCTCACAGCAAGAAGGTCGCTGGTTCGTGTCCTGGCTGGGGCAGTTTGCATGTTCTCCCCGTGTTGGCGTGGGTTTCCTCCGGGTGCTTCGGTTTCCCCCACTAGACATGCGGTATAGGTGAATTGGGTAAGCTAAATTGTCTGTAGTGTATGAGTGTGTATGGATGTTTCCCAGTGATGGGTTGCAGCTGGAAGGGCATCCGCTGTGTAAAACATATGCTGGATAAGTTGGTGGTTCATCCCACTGTGGCGACCCCAGAATAATAAAGGGACTAAGCCGAAATGAAAATGAATGAATGAATGAATGTCTACAGAACAAGGCCATAAATTAACTAATTACCCTTTAATGAAGCCTTTAATGAAGCCTTTAAATGTCCCTTTAAGCTGAATACTAGTGTCCTGAAGAATATCTAGTGTAATATTATGTGCTGTCATCATGGCAGAGATAAAAGACATCAGTTATTATAAATGAGTTATTAAAACTATCATGATTAAAAATGTGCTGAAAAAAATCTTCGTGAAGTTTCACAAACTGATTTGGAGAGGAGCGCGTGATGTGATCGACTACAGCT
>CAIGQW010052695.1:11887-19387 GCA_903798125.1 Danio choprae
TTATTTATTTATTTATTTATTTATTTATTTATTTATTTATTGTGTTTGTTTTGGCACTTTCTCATTTTTATAGTGTTTGGTCTAGATATTTTACTTTTTAATTTTATTTTTACTTCTTTTAGATTTTTTTTTTTTTTTTTCAAACTTTGGCAAAAAAATAAACAAATGTATGTCTAATATGAATCTGAACTGCTGTCCATTGTAAAGTATTAAAATAAATGTTTCAGTTTTTCCCGTGAGATTTGCCTTAAGCAATTCTCAGACATAAGTAACACGAAATCAATGTGAATCACATCATATTTAACAGAAAATCTTTGTAAACTCTACCTTGATATTGAGCGCTGAATCCTTTATGCCGATGGCTGTTGTCTGTTACGAAATGAAGCCGTAGCCAGTTCTTGTTGCTGACTATTGGCACAGGGATATTAATTCCTGATAACCTGTAAAGAAGATGCAGACAGATCAAACCATTACTTTTACTGTATTTGTAATGAAGTCAGTTATCTCATAATTCTGAATTGAATAATAATCTTTTCATTTTAACAGGGAAAACCAGGGATAACTATTACATATTGTTATAGCCCCTATTTAAATACGACTCTTAACTTTAAGAAAACGTAACATAAATAAATAACGGACAAAGTTCATTCATTTTCAGTGGAATGAACCGTCAACTTATCCAGCATATGTTTTACACAGCGGATGGCCTTCCAGCTGCAACCCAGTATTAGTAAACACCCATACACTCTCACACACACTCATACACTACGGCCAATGTAGTTTATTCAATTCACCTATAGCGCATGTCTTTGGACTGTGGGGGAAATCGGAGCACTCGGAGGAAACCCACGCCAACACAGAGAGAACATGCAAACTTCACACAGAAATGCCAACTGACTCCGCAGGGACTCAAACCAGCGACCTTCTTTCTGTGAGGCAACAGTGCTAACCACTGAGCCACCTGTCACCAGGGCCAAAGTTCTCCAACTGAATTATTTATTAACAAACTACTCAGTAAAAAAATCCAAACAAGAGATGGGGAGCACAACAACATATGAAATTAATCAAATGAATCATGACAAAAAATTGACTAATTCATGTAAATCTATTTGAATGAAAACAAAAGACTTTTTTTAAAGGAGACACGTCCCAAAACCCCACCCCTAAGTCCCAAAACCCCACCCCTAAACCCAACCATCATTTGGGGAAGAGCAATTCATACTAAATTGTACGTATGAGATCATACAAATGCATACGAATTAGCCACTGAATCAAAGTGTTATACATGTTATACAAGTGTTATACATTATACACAGTGTTATACATGTTATGAATATAAGTGTTATATAGTTTGTGTTGGAAAAACATGAAGGTTTTGCTAACTTCATTACAAAAAAACATGTAATAAAGTTCTATTATCAGATGTGATAGAAGTCTCATTTAACCCCAAAAACTGTCTGAAGTTCCAGCTCAAAGTACCTTGTGCACCATTTATTATATAATGTCATGCATGCTTTTTTCTGTGAAATGTTGATAACTTGCCTAATAAACCTAACTTACCTGGTTAACCTAATTAACCTACACCGTAAAAAAGAATTACTGTGAAATTTACAGTAACTTACTAGCAATTTTAGTTGCCAGAAAGACTAAATTTACAAGTACACTGTAAATTAATAATTACAATTTACAGTAAAATTTACAGTAACTTACTGGTTAAAACTGTAAATTTGCAAGCGCAATGTAAATTAATAATTACAATTTACAGTAACTTACTTGAAATTTTGGTTAGCAGTAATACTGTAAATTTACAAGCACACTGTAAATTAAATAGTACAATGTACTGTACAATTTACAGTAACTTAGTGGCAATTTTGGTTGCCAGTACGACTGTAAGATTACAAGCACGCTGTAAATTAATAATGACAATTTACTGTAAAATTTACAGTAACTTAGTGGCACTTTTGGTTGCCAGTAAGACTGTAAATTTACAAACGTTACAATTGTAATGTAAAAAAAAAACTTGCCAGTAAGTTACTGTAAATCTTACAGTAAATTTTCTACAGTGTAGTCAAACCTTTAAGTTGCACTTTAAGCTGGATTCTAGTATCTTGCAAAATAAATTGACCAACAATATGTCATCATCATGGCAAAGATAAGAGATGTTAGTTATAAGAAATTAGTTATTAAAACTATCATGCTTATAAATATGTCGAAAGAAATCAATCCGTTGGGAAATATTTTTAAATAATTACAATTTCACAGGAGGGCTTAATCATATGACTTGAACTGTATTTGTGTGTTTCTCTTTAAATGCAAATGTGCTGCCGCTCCCCCCACCCCCTTTCCAGAAGAGGGCGGAGTCTTTACAGCTCATGCTTTGTCGGTTCTAACAACAACAAACAGAACATCAGCCTGTGTTTTAAAGCTTTGTCAGCTTAAACTCCTAATATATAGATTCCCAAAAGACATGAAGAGCACACAGAGAAAGCTGGGTGTCAGACTGAATGTCGCATGAGTATTAAACTGTCAAATACACACAGGGTTATGTCAAAAGCACACAAAACACAGCTCACATCATGTTGGTTATGTCAGGAAATGTAAACAACAGCAGGGGGAAGGAAACTCGTGTGTTTTAGTATATCAGATTTGGGAAACAGGCGACAAACACTACAAACATAACTCAAAAAAGCTTCAAAAGCACAACAGGACTCCTTTATAAAAGATATAAAATGACTGAATAATATTCTTCAATCAATGCAACAAAAAAAAGGAAAACTATAGAGTATAAACAATATAAACAGTAAACTATAAACAGTGTTAATATCCTACATTAAACAAAGTATTTTCAAGGCAACCTCATGGCAATTTGTAACTTTTTGATTTAGTGGCTAATTCATATGAGTTTGTAGGATTTCATGCATACATGTTAGTTGCTCATCCACCAATGGCGGTGGGGTTTAGGTTAGGGTTAGGGGGTTAGGGTTAGGTTAGGAGTGGAATTAGCCACTTTTGGATATAATTAGATCAAAGAATATTTGAAAAAGAATAAACATTTTACAGGAGGGCTAATAATTTTGTTTATGACAGTTATGTTTATGCTAACAGTAACAGTTTATGCTGTTTTTGCTTGCATTTATTGCATTATATAATAAATGATGAGCAAAGTATTTAGAGCAGCATCTTCACAGACACATTTTGGGGATTCATGAGACTCATATTGCATCCTATAATAAGACTTTAGTACATGTTTTTGTAGGATAAGGTTTCCAACACAGTCTCACAGCATTTTGTAACTCTTTATTTAGTGGCTAATTCATATGAATTTGTATGGTCGTATCTGTACATTTGCACTCTGCTATGTGCCCTTATTTTAGTATTTAGTATATTTTATATGTTCATATCTTTTTGTATTTTTTACTCATCATTTTTAGTCAAATTAGTTGTATTTATTGTATATTTACATGCCACTTGTAGTGTATTTGTTATTTGTATGCACCCAGGGTCTGAGAATAATGTAATTTCAATTTTCTGTATGTCTGTACATGTGGCAGAACTGTCAATAAAGCTGACCTTGGCCCAATCCCAAATCTACCCCTTAGCCCTTCCCCTTACCCCTACCCCTCATTTTGCGTGTTCACATGAGGGGGAAGAGGTGTCCCAATTTTCTTTAGCTTGAAGGCATAGGGCTAAGGAGAAGGACTAGATAGTCCTCGAAACTGAGATTTTTCAGGACCACACTCGAAACCAAGGGGTACGAAAATTTCCCAGAATACACTGGGAAATATCTGACACATATCTGACACATAATATCTGACACTCGATGACACTTGAATACCCTGTCAGAAAAGTCTAGTGGCTGGGAATGAGCTTTTTACAGTGTCTGGTATAATGTTAATGTTGTTTTCGTGTGTTTATATGGCCACGGTGTAAATGCACAGTACAGTTACGAGCTCATTGCCACATTATATCATTATGATAACATGATATCATGGATATCAGTGATTTCCTGAAGATAAATACCAAAAAGATAATGCAGACAGACTGGACTAAAGCACTCTTAGGTTAGGGTTCTCAAAAAGGTATGCAGTAAACATGAGCTAAACATGAACCAAGCATGAGCCAGGCTAAAACGGTATGTCTGTGTGTAAGATGAGTACCCCTCTACAGGAGCCTGCTATGAGGAAGAATAACTGATTATGTAGAATAATTGAATATGTAAAGCACTGATTATATATGTTAAATATTCATATGAAACTATATGTATAAGAGGGAACATATTATTAAGTTAATGTACAATCATGAAAATGTATGTAAACACTTGCGTCTATGAAGTGTCATCTCTGGTGGTGTAGACCTTAGCTAGTGGGCTGAGAGCCAAGAATAACATGACAACTAAACATATACATGACCTTTCAGTAAAGACTTCCTAAGATGGTCACAGGAGCACTGAGGTGTGCCACTAAAATCTGTATAAAAGCAGCACCAAGGACACATACGAGTCAGATGGTCTAGGGGAGTATTCAGGTTGTCCTGAAGGGCTGCTCTACACTCTCTTGGCTTTATTATGTTGAATAAAGTCTATTTTCTGGTATCCAAAACTTCCAGGCTGGTAGTATCTAATTGATGAAGCCAAATTCTACGACACTATAATATTATAATGACTATAATATTAATAACACAAATAAATAAACAATATATGTATATATATATATATGCCCTCTTAAGCAACACCTGTCCAAATGCATACCACAGAAAACATAACATTTAAATAAACATGCACAATTTATGACCAATCGTTCTTGTATAGCTCAAACTGTATTGCACAGTGTTTGCAAAAACAAGGTCATAGGTTCAATTCCCAGTGAATAGATGAGCTAACAAAACTGTATATCTTGAATGCAGTCTAAGTGGCTTCGGATAAAAGCGTCTGCCAAATGCATGCATATACATAAATATATATATATTTGTCATTATGATATTATTGTACAGTTCATTGGTGCCTTTTGAAGCAGACTAAATGGAGAAAGCATCTGAATCTTCCCCTGCCATAAAAGAGTGACCTTTAAAAGTGAACATGCCATTTACTGAGATGCAAATGACATAAAAGCTGCACTGTTTGACACCAGCATTACAACATTATTGTTTCCTACATCTGCAAACGCTTCAAGGACTCGGCCATAACTTTCAACTTCACAACAGTGACGGTAAAACTCGACAGCAAAACACTATTTCAAGGATGAAGCATTTT
This sequence comes from Danio choprae, assembly GCA_903798125.1. Lineage (NCBI taxonomy): Eukaryota > Metazoa > Chordata > Actinopteri > Cypriniformes > Danionidae > Danio > Danio choprae. Next base: position 17,136 of record CAIGQW010052695.1, read on the forward strand.
CAACCATCGCAGACCTTTTTTTTCCCCTCTGAAATGAAACTCAAACTCGGCCTCGCCGTCTGTCAATCAAAGGAACTGCTGCAATTATTCAAGTGAGATCCGACAGTCAAATCGCTTTTTGAAGAAAAACATAGTTCACGCTCGAGTCTCAAACACTTGTCAGTGCTGTAATGTTGAAAAGGGCAAACGAGAGATTTCTGTGCATTTGTGAAACGTCAAAGCATCTGTGCATGTTTGAACACTGAGTCTGGCCTGAAAGATGACTTAGTTTACTGCACACTGGGAAAACGTTTTAAGATCCACTTCAAGTTTGGCACCAGTGATGTTAAGCGGTGACCCCTCGCCATCAGCTAGATTCACTAACAGTACACTGAAATACACTGTGCAGTTGATGGAGGTTATTATGTGGGTCCTATAGGGTGCTGGGTGGTTAGAAATACTGTTTTAAGTCTTACAAGTCATTCAAACTTCAATTTATTTTCTTTAATAAAAATTAAAAATATATATAAATATTATTCATTCATTTATTTATTTTCGGCTTAGTCCCTTTATTAATCTGGGGTCGCCACAGCGGAATGAACCGCCAACTTATCCAGCATATGTTTTACGCAGCGGATGCCCGTCCAGCTGCAACTCATCACTGGGAAACATCCATACACACCCATTCACTACGGACAATTTAGCTTACCCAATTCACCTATATCGCATGTCTTTGGACTTGTGGGGGAAACCGGAGCACCCGGAGGAAACCCACGCGAACACGGGGAGAACATGCAAACTCCACACAGAAACGCCAACTGACACAGCCGGGGCACGAACTAGCAACCTTCTTGCTGTGAGGCGATTGTGCTACCCACTGCACCACCATGCTGCTATAAACATTATATAAAAATATAATAAATATAATATGTTTTATAAAGAAAAAAATAATAGAAGATCAGAAAGTTCAGGAAAAAGTTCTGAAATGTATATATTTTTAAAATCTAACAGAACTAAAAATATAAATAAAAGTAAAAAGACTGGACTAAACTGGAAAAATGAGAAAGTGCTAAAACAAATAAATAAATAAATAAATAAATAAATAAATAAATAAATAAATAAATAAATAAATAAATAAATAAAGTGAAACTAAAACCAATAAAACTCTCGAACTTTTTAAAATTTAATTGCAACTAAAATAAAATAAAACATATATATCAAATAAAATACATTTTATGTTGCTCTGTCACTTTGTAATAATTAAACTATAAACTATTGTATGTATGATTTCATTTTGTTTTACTTGTGTGTGTATGTGTATGTGAATTTGTAATTTCATTTCTGTGTATTCATTATTCACTTGTAATTGTAATTTAGCATTTGCTGCAATGCAATTGTTTTGTTAATGTTTTTTTTTGTTTTTTTTTCATTATTATTTAGGTAGAGGCTCTAAATAAGCATTTCGGGCTCCTGCACAATATGGCTTTTTTCTATTCCAATATTTTGTATTTTTGTGCAAATAAATAAATAAAAACAAAAACAAACAAAACAAAAAAGAAAACACGTATTTAATATCCTTGGTCATTAGATATAAATTAAGACCTCATTGGAACTAACTTTAAACTAATCAAAAAATAAAAAGTAAATAAATAAATAAATAACAGAAAACAAAATATATGGATTGAGACCTTCAATAACAACCAAAATACATTATATGAATTTTATTTTATTTTTTTTGTAAAATGTAAACAACCATGCAATCAACATGTATTCTAAAATAAACTCTAATAACATTTAAGCTCAAAAACACCAAATCTACAATACATACATACACATACATATGCATACATACATGCACACATACATACACACACACACACACACACACACACACACACACACACACACACACACACACACACACACACACACACACACACACACACACACACACACACACACACACACACACACACACACACACACACACACACACACAGCCAATGATGGGAATAACGGCGTTATAAATAAACGCCATTACTAACGGCGATACTTCTTTTCAGTAATGAGAAAACAAATGAATTACTGTTTCCCCGTTACAACACCGTTACTGAAAATAAAATGCGTGTTACTATAATTAAGAGCACTGAAGTGGTTTTTATGCGAGCAGCGTCTCTCTCACCCATAGGACCTTTCTTTCTCTGGTCTGTGTTTGTGTGCGTGTCTTGTCTCGGGGCTGGGGCGGGACACATAACCAACCAGTGATGACGATG
>CAIGQW010052695.1:28208-38832 GCA_903798125.1 Danio choprae
ATAATCCACCAATGAATAATATTCAATCAACAAATAATTTATATCTTATTTTGGTTGTATATAAGATCAATGAGGTATAAAAAACAGATGGATATATAGATATGCTAATTATTTTACTGAAATATCTCAAATCAAACATTATAAATAATACAATTATTTATTACAATAAAAAATATATAATGTTTTATACATTTTAAAATAATGCGATTTTAAAAATGCATTATTTTATTTAAATATTAAGTAAGTAAAGGCAGACAGATAACAACGTTCATTTTCCTTTGGCTTAGTCCCTTATTTATCAGGGGTCGCCACAGCAGAATGAACCGCCAACTATTCCGGCATATGTTTTACGCAGCGGATGCCCTTCCAGCCGCAACCCAGTACTGGGAAACACTTATACACTCACTCAGTCATACACTACGTCAGTTTTGTTCATCCAATTCACTTATAGTGCATGTCTTTGGACTGTGGGGGAAACCAGAGCACCCGAAGGAAACCAACGCCAACACGGTAAGAACATGCAAACTCCACACAGAAATGCCAACTGGCCCAGCCGGGACTCAAAACAGTGACCTTCTTGCTGTGAGGCAACAGTGCTAACCATTGAGCCAACGTGCTGTCCAGATAACAACATAAGAATCCAATTAAAATGCGTACAATCCTACAAGTTCGTAAAACAAACCTTGACACTTAATATACAAAAATAACAACTGACCAATCAGAATTGAATTCAATTCAATTCATTTTTATTTCTATAGCGCTTTTACAATGTAGATTAAAGAATCAAGCATTCCATAGAGAAAGAGTTGCAACAACAGATGTCCAAAATGTTCGATCGCCACATGATTCATGTAGACTCAAACAGTTCCAGGAAGTGCTTCGATTATCATTTAATTAAAATGATGTTAGATAATGTTAAAACATAGACAGATCTTATTTTTAGAATCTTCTTACCTTCAAATGTCCAAAACCAGACGTCTTCAGAAGTAACTCGGCTGTAATGCTGATGTTACAGAGGGCAACCTTTTGAGCAATGTTGTTGGGCAACTTTGGGAAATGATGCCATAAATGGGCAACCAGTTGAAACACGGGGGAACTAATTAGGGAAATGGGTTACAGATACAATATTCTTTCCCATTCTTAGTAGAAAAGAAGCCAATCAGCATCGCTTTGCAAAATTGCCCAACAACATTGCTCAAAATGTTGCCCTGTTGACAGGCTCCATGAGCCACCATTGCTGTTCCAGAATGTTCCATTGTAGTCAATGGAGTTGTCGCAACTCTCTCTCTATGGCTCTGCCCGTTACAAAGTCTCCTACTCACCATATGGTAGGTGGATCTGATCCCTCAACTTCTAGAGAGTCGAGTTTGCTGTCCATCTGGAACTCAGAGAAGACCAGAGAGATGGTGTCTCCTGGATCAGCCAGGATGGTCCACGTGCATTCACCGCTGCTCTGATAGTCCTTCTGAAAGTCTGGACTGGAGATAGTCCCGCTGGCCCCGCGAAACGTCCCACCACAAGTGTCCTCAGCTGTTGGACAAACAAACAAACAAACACACGTTTAAGATATAAGGCATATGTAAGAGATTCACGTGGAGATCTGATCAGCTTATGAGCGGCTTCTGTTTCTATAACATCTGTGTGGAAATATATAATCTGGCTTATTTCTTGGCTACTTGCATAATTAGTTTAGGATATAATGTGTATATTTGCATATTAATGATGTGTATACAAACCATTTTATATGTGTCCATTTATCATATTGTAATCCATCATACAGTACACAAAAAAACACTTTATAGCAAAAAGACAATTTCATCAACAACATTACCATAAGACTGAGTTTGAAATAATATTAAGAAATATTAAGACATAATATTTAAGACATAATATATAGAGAAATAAGTCTGTAAAATAACAGAAAATGTAAAGGCAGTTTATTACAAGGATTTTGTAGCATAATATACAACACCAACCCAGAAAATAAATCACTTTAAACTATTAAAATGTTCATAAAAGTCACTTTTTCAAACTTTTCAAGGTTAAAAGTTGTTGGAAGAAAGACCAAGGTCTCATAATGCAATTCAAAAGCATAATTCATTCATTCATTCATTTTCTTTTTGGCTTAGTCCCTTTATTAATCTGGAGTCGCCACAGCGAAATGAACAGCCAACTTATCCAGCATATGTTTTACGCAGCAGATGCCCTTCCAGCTGCAACCCATCACTGGGAAACATCCATACACACTCATTCACACACATACACTATGGACAATTTAGCTTACCCAATTCACCTATACCGCATGTCTTTGGAATTGTGGGTGGAAACCGGAGCACCCGGAGGAAACCCATGCCAACACGGGGAGAACATGCAAACTCCACACAGAAATGCCAACTGACCCAGCCGGGGCTTGAACCAGCGACATTCTTGCTGTGAGGCGATTGTGCTACCCACTGTGCCACCGTGCTGCCCCAAAAGCATAATAAAGTATTTAAAAAATAAAAACATGAATCACAAACACAAAAATACGTAGTATAAGTAGGCAAATTGGAATACAGCAATGGTATTTCTTTTCCAAATATAACATTTTATGTGTGCCATCAACATTCATTCTTCAAAATACCCTCTCTTTTTTCTTTGTACAAAGACACATGAGGGAGAATAAATGTAGGTATGTTTATTTTTTGTGTGAACTAACCCTTTGCCTTTTTGTCAGATTTTATTCTAATACTTTGCTTCCAATCAAAGTTTGTAATGTTGCAATTCTCATAGAAGCCAATGGGCTTGGACCAATCAAAATCAAGCATTCCAGAGATTAATATTGTAAAAGAAACAAACATAATGAGTAATATTCACCAAACAGAAGGCATGATTTCTGGTGAAGCTGCTCTGAAACAATACTGACTTGATTTGACTTGACAAAAGTTTGTAGAGTGTTATACAACTTTTAGGACGTAGTAGAAGAAGGTAAATTTGGACGCAGCAATAGTATTTTTTTTCCAATTATAGAATTTGTTGGGTGGCAACAACAAGCATTGTTCAATATATGTATATATATTTTGCGTTCAACAGAAAAAGAAAGACACAAGGGAGAATTAATGTAGGTATGCTTATTTTTACGTAAACTAACCCTTTGCTTTTTTGTTAATTTTTGCCCTTAGGTCTGATTTCTCCTTCAAAACAAAGTTTGTAATGTGATTCTCATAGTAGCCGGTTGGTTTGGACCAATCAAAAGTAAATAGTAATACTGCAAAAGAAACAAACATAATGTGTAATATTCAGATGCCATTATTTCCGGTGAAGCTGCTTTGAAACAATACCGACTTTATTTGACTTAACAAAAAATTGGAGAGTGTCTTCCAACTGTGCGTACGAAAAAAGTACTTACTTTTAAGACGTAGTATAAGTAGGCAAATTTGGACACAGCAATAGTATTTTTCCAGCTACAGAATTTTAATGGTGCCAACAACAAGCATTATTCAAAATATGTACTTTTTTGCAATCAACAGAAGGACACATGAGGGAGAATTAATGTAGGCATTTTCCTTTTTTGCGTGAACTAACCCTTTACCTTTTTGTCTGATTTTCAAATACTTCAAATCAAAGTTTATAATGTTGCGATTGTCATAGTAGCCGGTTGGTTTTGACCAATCAAAATCAAGCATTCTAGGGTGTTATATTGTAAAGGAAACAAACATAATGTGTAATATTCACCAAACAGAAGGCATGATTTCCGGTGAAGCTGCTCTGAAGCAATACTGACTTGATTTGACTTGACAAAAGGTCAGAAAGGGTCACCCAACTGTGCGCTGTGAGTCAAAGGTCTGCTTTGCGAGGCTGAATCATTGACATTATGATTATGACAGATAATGAGCATCACAGTGAGGGCAAAGCTCCCCGAAATAAACGTCGGGGTTTTTTTTTCCTCCACTACTGGATTGGACTGTTGTCTGCCAACAAAACAATAAACAACGATAAGAGCAATTATTGTACATCAGGTTGATCGTGCTAATTGCTGGTTATGTTCTGAGGAACAGAATGATTGTTTTAATGAGTATTATATGGGTTTGTAAGCATTTATTTTTTGAAAACAACAAAAAATAAAATCAACACTTAATTATGCAGCCCAAGTCTGGCTTGAAAACAGAGACGGTGTCAGATAATTAATCTAATTAGCTTCATGGAGGATGAGAGGAACGCGTCTTATGAAAACACTTCAGCGAGATGCACTTACTATATCTATTGAAGGGTTTTTACTTAAAACGCACATCAACAGGACATCGGCTAATGCATACATGCAACAAATATATTTTGTTTTCAGTGCGTGGTAGTTTAAAGAGATCATTAATCATTCATTCACCTCATTAAAATGTATGCAACGCAAAAGGAGGAACTCTGAATCTTTTTATAACATTCATCAAACACATATTTGAACACAAACAACAATGCAAGTCCTTTTTCAAGCCTTCTGAAGACACAATAGCTTTGGTGAAACTCGTATTTATGATTTATTCTGTAATTATTTATCAGGGGCCAAGCATCAAAAGTGTGCAGGTACTATTTTTTTTCTAATCTTCTACTCATGAATCATACAACTACCCACAGAACTGCTTGCAGGAAAGTTTTTTTCATACAGATTAAAGAGAGTTTCAACATTGACTACCAACTTTTCTGTTCTCAAAACTTCTAGCACCACCAACAGCCTAAAATTGCACTCATGTTTTTTTTCTAATAAGCTCTTTTGTCTCTAATATTTTGTCTATAATAATGACACAGTGGCTCAGTGGTTAGCACTGTCGCTTCACAGCAAGAAGGTTGCTGTCCTGGCTGGGACAGTTGTCATTTCTGTGTGGAGTTTGCATGTTCTCCCCATGTCGCCGTGGGTTTCCTTTGGGTGCTTCGGTTTCCACCACAGTCCAAAAACGTGCTATAGGTGAATTGAATGAACTAACTGGCCATAGTGTATGATTGGTCAGCAATGTGTGAATAAGTGTGTATGGGTGTTTCCCAGTACTGGGTTGCAGCTGGAAGGGAATCCGCTGTGTAAAACATATGCTGGATAAGTTGGCGGTTCATCGACCCCTGATAAATGAAGAGACTAAGCCAAAGGAAAATGAATGAATGAATAAATGAACCATCAGCTTTTTTGTCAATACATAAAAATGCTTTCATTTATGGCATCAATGAATTTGATGGCATAATACCAAACTGTAAGTATGAACTATGTTAAACATGCACTCTGAAAAATAAAGCTTCCAAAATGTCTATTTATTTATTTATTTATTTATTTATTTATTTATTTTTGAAGTGATGCAGAACCCCCATTTTGGGTTCCTCAACAAACATTTTAGAAAATGGTTCTTAAAGAGATATTTAGGTTAACACCATGTCCTAACTACACACCATGTGACAAAAATTCCAGCAACAAGCATTTTTTGCAATGTGCACCAGATGCGACACGACAAACTTTTAAATACCAGTCATTCAGAAGTGCAAAATAATGCACTGTACTCCCAAAGAAATAGTAAAGTTTATAAATCTAGTTAAATATTAACACTCTTTAACATTATTAAAAGTACGTGCTGAGAGATGGATAATTGTTGGTTGAGTCACAGTTGTAATGTTCATTTTCAAACTATACGTTTGCTAATTACTTATTTTTTAAGATCAAGTAAACTACCTGCTGGCTTTTTCAGAATGGCAATAAATGGCATGTAAAATTATATTTGAACTCACATTTGGTAGCATTTAACGCCAACCTGATTTCAGCAAGTAATGCTGGTCCTGGATTAACATCTATGTTAAACCTGGAACAACATTCCAATCAGTCAATCAGAATTAAGGGATATGTTTACCAATCATGTTAAGTTCAGGCTTACGCTTAGGTTTATGCTTTTCTACATGATGATTATCCAATCATTATTCCCCTCCGATTTTGGGAATAATTTACAGTTATGGTTGAGGTTTTGGGTAGGGAATAGGTATGGATTACATTCTTGAACAAAAATGATGTTTCAGGATCAACATAGATGTTAATCCAGGATCTCATCATACTGGGCAAAATCATGACATGCAGCATTTAACAGTGAATAAAGCACATAATCAGTACCTGAGGTGATCATTGTCAAAGTAGTTTATGCTGTTGTTCAGCCGTGACATTGCAGAAGTAGAAACTGTTTATAAAATAGACATTTAGTCACAGATGGTTAGGACAAAAATTATTTTTAACAGAATTTTAAAATATAGCTTTTATTGCATAATGCAGCGTTGTGTTGTATGTAGTTAGGACACGATGTAATGCTATGTGCATTTCAATATTCTAAAGAACCTTTTGCCTTTTGAACCTTTTGAAAGTTTCCATGAATGCTAAAGGTTCTTCATGTAATCATCAAATGCCAATAAAGAACTTTTATTTTATTCTAAAAGTTCATCCAAAACTGAAAATTTGTCCCTCATTTACTCCACTTATTCCAAACATGTATGAGTTTATTTCTTCTGTTCAACACAAGGGAAGATATACAATACTACTTTAGTTATTGGATGTCAATGGCTGTTTGTTTTATTCCAACATTCTTCAGAATATCTTGTTTTGTGTTCAACAGTTCATCATTTTGGGTGACTATCCCTTTAAGTGTTTTTATGCATATTTGCAACAAAATATTGAAATAAAACTTCATGTGTATCATCATCACCTCAAACTGACCACAACACATAATCAGTAACAGTGCAGCCTATTGGTTAAAACCGATAAACATTAATAGGAACTGCAATACAGCATTAAAAAAAAATTAAGCCATTTTGACTAGAATCATGATAAAATACCTTAAATTATTCATCATAGCAGTTGGTGTGATCTTCTGCCATGCTTGATCATCATTTTGCCTCTGTTGTGCTTGGCTTCGTAATTGCTGCTTGCAGCTATATTTTACCCTGATGTTCCTCCACAATCAAGTAAGATTTTAATTTTTTACAACAGCAGTGCAATGCAGGTAAATGGGGTTTAATGGGGTCGATACACCTACAGAATTAAAACAGGGGCAGATCTAGATTTATGAGGTGGCATGAAAATTATGAAGGGCGACAATGAAGCAATAAGCATCCTTGCATGATTTTTGTGGATTAAATGAATGGTTATGGGCTATACTCAACAGTTAAATACTATTTTAGAAACAGTTTATATTTTTTATTTTTTATTTGCCAGCATTACATTGTGTCCTAACTACACGACAACGCTGCATTACACGATAAAAGCTATATTTTTCATGTTAAAAGTCCTAACCATCTGTGACAGAATGTCTATTTTAGAAACAGTTCCTCTTACTGCAATGTCACGGCTGACCAACAGCATAAACTACTATGACAATGATCACCTCAGTTACAGAATTATGGGCTTTATTCACTGTTAAATTCCACCAATTTGAGTTTGAATACTATTTTACATGACATTTATTGCCATACTGAAAGAGCAAGCAGATAGTTCACCTCAGATCTTGAAAATTAGGTAATTAGCAAACAAAGTTTGAACAAACAGCAAACATAATTTTTGGAGTAAAGGATGATCGACAACTTATGCTCTACATGATGTTTAATGAATGTATATGTGACTTAAAAGGTATCTTTTTCATGTTAAAACAAGTTTGCCCTGCCAATCTACGACATTGAAGCACAAAATATCTATTTTAGAAACCCTTTCCTTTTTTTCTTTCTTTTTTTAGATAATTGCGAGCATTACATTGTGTCCTAACTACATGACACAATGCGATAAAAGCTATATTTTTCATGTTAAAAGTCCTAACCATCTGTGACAGAATGTCTATTTTAGAAACAGTTCCTCTTTCTGCAATGTCACGGCTGACCAACAGCATAAACTACTATGACAATGTTCACCTCAGGTACTGATTATGGGCTTTATTCAGTGTTAAATGCCACCAATGTGAGTTTGAATACCATTTTACATGACATTTATTGCCATACTGAAAGAGCAAGCAGATAGTTCACCTCAGATCTTGAAAATTAAGTAATTAGCAAACATATAGTTTGAAAAAACAGCAAACATAATTTTTGGAGTGAAGGATGATCGACAACTTATGCTCTACATGATGTTTAAGGAATGTTTATGTGACAAAGTTTTTGTCTAAACAATCTGTGATGGCGATGTACAAAATTTCTATTTCTATATTTTATTTAAAAGTTTGCCACATGCTGTGCTATTATTACAATTTAAAGCTGATGAACGGATATAACTCATACAAGAGTTCGTTCATTCAATCTCATACACATCTAGAGAGAGAGATCCAATCCACAATTTGCAAATGACATTCTGAATATGGGATTGTAATTGTAAATGCACATGTAGCAGCGCACGTCTCATTCATTACGCATCCAGCCGACGGCAGGTGCTTTTGCGTGTTCAGATGCTTCAAAGCAGCGAAACATCCATTACCAACATTTTCTGAAAGCTTCAGCTTCATATCTATTAATGTGTGCTGGCAGTCCATGTTCCCTAAGCTGCAAATTGCCTTATATGTCGGCATTTCTGCCCTAAAAAGCTATTTTAGGCAAACTCATGCTTTATCACAGGACTCTCTCGACAGCTCATGCAAGGAGAAAATAACGAATGAGCTTTAGCTGCACGAGGGTCCAAAGCTCACAGAGCTTTAACATGCAGCTACTGTAACATGTCTGAAATACAGAGCGCAGTTGCACGTAAATAACATTTCTGACTAAACAGCGAGAAAAGTGTTTGGCAGCTTATTTGAGTTAAGATTGATCAACTTTGACAGGAGTAAATATATATAGTGACTTAATTCAAGAATGTGCACATTATGTTAAAATTTTGTTAAAGTTTTTTTGGGCTATTATTTTATTTATTTCTTTGATTATTTATTTATTTTATTTATTTATTTGTATTAATTTAATTAATTTATTATTTTATTGTATTTATTTATTTTATTTTTATTTTTTATTTATTGTTTTTATTTATTTTTTTAAAAAATATTTTTTTTAATTAATTTATTCATTTATTTATTTACCTAATGTTCAAAATAAAGTCTAAGGTCTCTTAATTTAAGAATGTGATCTGAAAAAAATGTATTCCATAAAAAAAGACTAGGTCCATAAAGGCAATTTAATGATAAATAATGAAACTTAACATGAAATATTATTAAAATATATACCACTGATACATGCCCTTTTATCTGATAACTCACTATATGCTAGTTAATTATGCCTTACCTAATGTTTAACTAGAATTATTAGAATTATTATAAAATTATAATGTATTAATAATAATAATAATAATAATAATAATAATAATAATAATAATAATAATAATAATAATAATAATATAAATAATAATAATATTCATTCATTCATTCATTCATTTTCATTTCGGCTTAGTCCCTTTATTAATCTGGGGTCGCCACAGCGGAATGAACCAACAACTTATCCAGCATATGTTTTACGCAGCGGATGCCCTTCCAGCTGCAACCCATCTCTGGGAAACATCCTTACACACCCATTCACACTCATACACTACAGACAATTTAGCTTACCCAATTCACCTGTACTGCATGTCTTTGGACTTGTGGGGGAAACCGGAGCACCCGGAGGAAACCCACGCAAACATGGGGAGAACATGCAAACTCCACACAGAAACGCCAACTGACCCAGCCGAGGCTCGAACCAGCGACCTTCTTGCTGTGAGGCGAACGTGCTATCCACTGCGCCACCGTGAGGCCCATAATAATAATAATAATAATATATTTTTATTTAAAAAATAAAGTGAAGTTTAAAATGAATTTAAGTACTTCTTAGAGACATTAGCATGAAAAACATAACATTTAAAAAAATTAAACATCTTAAGTAAAAGTACATTAAAGATTGTTTAAATATTTACAACTAAATTAGTATTAAATCCTTTTGAAAACAAAGAAACATTTATTTTAATTAAGAAAACTCAAAATTATGAATTGAAACACGTGAATTAAAATGTGTTTTTTATATAAATGATTTTACGTTGACAAATTATAAACATATTTAAAGTAATTTTTTTCAATTCAAAAATGTATTTTATATGTGTAAAATGTAAATGAATTGATCAAAAAGTAAAATTCCACTTTAGAAATTAAGTAACACATTATGTATTTATTATTAGTATTATTTATTACTATATTTAGTAACAATCAAGTACATATTATAAATAAAATACATTGAAATAAATTTAATTTATTTAATTTAAAAAATCCACTTATTTTAAATTATGACACAGTAGTTTAAATAAAATATGCAAAAATAAATAAATAAATAAATAAATAAATAAAACAAATAATTTATTACATTCAAATTTAAATATCTATTTGCTGATATTAATATACTAATGGTCTTAGTAAAAATTTACAATTTCAATAATTAAGAAAAGAAAAATACATCATAATAAAATAAATATTTATTGAAATATTTATAATTACTGAAATAGTAACTTTTTACTAAGACACATTAGTATATTAAATAAGTAAATAAATAAATAAATAAATAAATAAATAATGCATTTAATAAAAAAAAATTAATAAAAAAAAATAAATAAATAAATATATATATATATATATATATATATATATATATA
>CAIGQW010052695.1:60417-70977 GCA_903798125.1 Danio choprae
TCAAGTTCGCCTATATATAGAATATATTTCTGACAATTTTGTATCAAGCCAAGTGAGGTGTGTAATTATCAAATTTTTTGCTATTCATTTATACTGATTAGTCATTTTGATTGTGATAATCGTCATAATGTATTTCTCGTAATACAAACACACATTTACTGTTGTTTACTAGATATTGTTAAATTCATGCACATGGAATGAATAAAGTTTGATTCATTCCAGTTAATCAGATTAAAATCATTTAAATGATTGCTTCAGAATTTTGATTCAATGTTTTTTTATTTTCTTTATTTCCCCAAATAAAAAAGTAAAAACATTATACCATTTATAATGAATTATAATATTCAGCATTTTTATAATTAGCCCCATTAAATAGCATGATTATTCTGCCAATCAGTGTGCCAAAACATTGATACTTTTTTCATATTTCTAAAAAAGCTACAATAAGCACAACTAATGCTGTTCAATTTCATTACTATTTTTATGTTCCTAAGCATAAAAGTTCAAACCGTTCCTAATAAAGGCTTCCTATAATTAGTCAGTTTTTTAAAGCAATAATTCATGCATAACTCATGCTGTTTGCTATTATGCATTCCCATATTCATTTACATAAACTAAAATTACTATTAATTAAACTCATTTTCTGTGAATAAACTCAAACTGTTCTAAAGAATGGCCCATAACTGAGTCATTTATTTATTTTCTTAATTTATTTGCAGGTTTATTAATATTGCTAAATTCATTTACAAAGTTAAATGTCATTTACTCATTAATTTTGCTTTGGCTTAGTCCCTTTATTCATCAGGGGTCGCTAAAGGGGAATGAATCGTCAACATATCCAGCATATGTTTTTACACAGCGGATGCTCTTCCAGCTGCAACCCAGTACTGGGAAACATCCATACACACTCATTCAAACACACACACTTTATTTAGACACACCAATTTAGTTTATTCAATTCACTTATAGCGGGCCTCACGGTGGCGCAGTGGATAGCACGATCGCCTCACAGCAAGAAAGTCGCTGGTCAGTTGACGTTTCTGTGTGGAGTTTGCATGTTCTCCCCGTGTTGGCGTGGGTTTTCTCCGGGTGCTCCGGTTTCCCCCTCAAATCCAAAGACATGTGCTATAGGTGAATTGGGTAAGCTAAATTGTCCGTAGTGTATGAGTGTGAATGAGTGTGTATGGATGTTTCCCAGAGATGGGTTGCAGCTGGAAGGGCATCCGCTGCGTAAAACATATGCTGGATAAGTTGGCGGTTCATTCCGCTGTGGCGACCCCAGATTAATAAAGGGACTAAGCTGAAATGAAAATGAATGAATGAATGAATTCACTTATAGCGCATGTGTTTGGACTGTGGGGGAAACCGGAGCACCGGGAGGAAACAGACGCCAACACGGGGAGAACATGCAAACTTCACACAGAAATGCCAACTGACCCAGCCGGGACTGGACCAGCGACTTTCTTGCTGTTAGTGCTAACCACTGAGCCACCGTGTCGCCTAAATGTCATTAAATATTAAACAAAATGTAATTTTTTACGACAATTTGAATCGAATCAGGAAAACTAACTGTTTGTCCTAAAAAAAAAAAAAAAAATAATAATAATAATAATAATAATAAATTTTATACTGTATATACACACACAGTAAGTTTAAAGTATATACTTTGAATATAATCACTCATCCCTGGTTGCATACATGTCATTACAGGAAAACTGTTAAATTAGTTCTGAAAAGAGCCTTGCGCATCCTTTGTTTGCAGAAAACCAATTGCTTTGATATTTTATCATCTAAAGCAATGACATTCAGACAATTTAAGCATGTCCAAACGAATTAATGCCCTACAACGCTTCACAAAAGCAGAGAGGGGCTCATTTTAATAAGAACAGCTCAGCCTCGAAAAATCAAGCATCCAGAAAATGAAAGCAAGTTTTGTTTAGTTTTTTGTTCAACTCAGTGTCCCAAACGCTGGTTCTTACCTCTGCAGATGGGAATAGGAAAATCCCACACGGCTACATTAGACGTGCTGGTGACACAAGTCAGTTGTGCGTGACCGTCCAGCGTGTATCCAGACACACAATGATAGCGGATTCTGTCTCCTACATTGAAGCTCGACCCATTCAAGATTCCTTTGGCAGGAATTCCCGGATTCCCACAAGAACTGCTTTGTAGTTCTGAAAAGAGACAAAGACAAGATGCAAGACTTGGATGTAGTAAAGAGAGTTATTTTTAATTTCTTAGCCCTTTAACTGACTTCTGATGGTTATAAAATGTCCAATTAACCCATATTTATCAAAAAATAAACAGAATGAGAAGCAGAATTAGCTTTATTTGCCAAGTGTGCGTAAACACACAAGGTGTTTATTGTTGTGTTTTTTTTAGGAGCTCAGGGAACAAACATATGCATACATACATATCAACACAAGAACACAAAGACTTAAAAGTGGAAAATAAAGTAAACAATATACATTTTAAAGTTATGAATCAAAAAGAGAAACAAAAGAGCACATCCCATTGATTTTTGTTATATACATAGATATGCAGTGCTCCACATAAATGAGTGCACCATTTTGAAAATGAATATTTTGATCCATTTTTCAGTAAATTAAAACAATATATTGTGGTGCATTTGAACAAAACAGATTTATTAAACAGATCA
Source organism: Danio choprae (assembly GCA_903798125.1). Classification (NCBI taxonomy): domain Eukaryota; kingdom Metazoa; phylum Chordata; class Actinopteri; order Cypriniformes; family Danionidae; genus Danio; species Danio choprae. Next base: position 63,077 of record CAIGQW010052695.1, read on the forward strand.
TTTTATTAAAATTATATTTTAGTCACAAACATCTTTAGAAATAGAAAGATAATACATTTAAATTCAAGCATTTAAATTTAACAACTGACTAAACTAATGTATATATGTATATATATATATATATATATATATATATATATATATTTAATGTATATTTAAGTTCTTAAAGCGGTCTTAAAGCACTGTTTTAAATTAATTTTATTTTATTATAAAAATAGTCTTATTTTATTTTAGCAGAATTGCTTTGAAATGCTTGATCTACTTAGGGCACTAAATTATAAAATAAATAAAACAATTAATAAAATAAAATAAATAAATCAAATAAAATGTAATTAAAAATAAATTAAATAAAAAAAATTATTAAATTAAAATTAAAATTAAAATTAAAAGTAAAGTAAAGTAAAGTAAAGTAAAGTAAAGTAAAGTAAGGTAAGGTAAGGTAAGGTAAGGTAAGGTAAGGTAAGGTAAGGTAAAGTAAAGTAAAGTAAAGTAAAGTAAAGTAAAGTAAAGTAAAGTAAGGTAAGGTAAGGTAAGGTAAGGTAAAGTAAAGTAAAGTAAAGTAAAGTAAAGTAAATTTAATTTAATTTAATTTAATTTAATTTAATAAAATAAAATATTAAATTACAATTTAATTTAATTAAATGAAAAATAAATAAAATAAATATTTATTTCTGTGTATAAAATGTGCATTACAATTTCTGTTTCCTATGATATTTGGTCACACTTTATTTTAAGGCACAATTCTTGCTATTAACTAACAAAACAAACTATGACGTTTAGCTCAATAAACTCCTAAAAGTAGATGCTGTTTAGACATTCAGTAGGATTAGAAATTAGAATAAGATACTGCAGAATACGTACTTTATAAGTACAAAAAGCAGCCAGTATCTGAAACAAAGGCAGGTGATAAACCACTAGTTAATAGTGAAGATCAGCACTTAAAGTGTGAGCAGGTTTTGTTATATTGACTTACATCAACTAAAAGCATTATTAATTAACGTTTAGGAAAGTGCAGCTTCATTCTAAGCCCATTATTGATTTCTGCTGGATATAAACCAGCCAATTACCCTGCATTCATCATCAAAAAATAAAAAAAATCATGAAAACAATGAATAATAATTGAACTTGTGCAAGAAACAAAAAGCCCACATCCCACTGCAGTCTGCAGGGTCCTTATCTTTATAAAAGATGCGTCAAGAATGCAGTCGACTGTCCTTATTTATTCCTCAGCCATCTGACAGAGTTCGACTAATATTCCCTCTCTGACACATTTCTAATCCCCCGGGACACATGTCTGAATATATGATAGGTTAAGCTCGCTTATCTTTGATTTAAACCGGCACACACACATTCACTCTGAGCACCTGGAAACATCAGAAAACTCCATTTCAGTTCTCAGATGCTCAACGCTGCTGTTTCAGACTGATACTGCTCGCAATCACGCCATCGAAATTAATCACTTATGATTAATACAGTATGTACTGGAAGTATAAATACTGTCTGGCACAAGAGTATCGCTGTTAAAAATGCTGGGCTCCACACAATTCCTTCATGTAGAACACAAACACAAATCGATTAAGTACTCATTTTAAATAAGTAACTTTAACTTGTGTATATGTGAGTATATATGAGTATATTGGGTATATATGAGTGTATATGAGTGTATATTGGGTATATATGAGTGTATATATATATATGTATAATTTCAAAAGTGACTATTAAATACATGTTTTGCATAAAATTGAATAGAAAGAACAGAAAAGGATAGGACGGAGTAAAATGTATGTCACAAAAGACTTGTTAATGTCTTGGAATGTTAATACAGTATTTAGTACAGCAAAATAAATGGCTGTATTCATAAATGTTTTCCATGGAAGCTTAATGAATGCTACTACATGTGTTCATAAGTCTCTTATGCTCAACAGAGCTGTGCTTGCTTGATCAAAACTAGAGTTAAATATGCAAAATCATGATTATTATTGAAACATTTATTTCACATCAGTGAAACATTTATTGGAATATTTGAAAATGCCATTTATTACCGTGATGGAAAAGCTGTATTTTCAGAACCATTACTCCAGTCGTCAATGTCAGATCTTTAAGTTCTTGAAAATTTTCTCATGAGAATTAATATTTAAAACAATTGTTCTGCATATTATTTAGATGAAACTGTACTATAATGCATTTTTTCATGACTAAACAGACTGATGAATGTTAACAAAAGCTTTGTGGTGAATCAGAAATCTTTTGTCAACATTATAAATGTTGCTTTTGATCAATGTAATGTTCCTCTGATTAATAAAAGTATTAAAATAACTTTTCACAGATTATTAAGCATTTTTACATCACAAAAAAAATCTATTTGTGTTTAACAAATGTCAACATCCAAACAAGTCCCTTACAAAAAAAATGTATATAATAATATATATTACAGGTACCTTACTAGTACCCCTTTTGCCTTCAGAACCGCCTTAATCCTTTGTGGCATAGATTCAACTAGGTACTGGAAATATTCCTCAGACATTTTGGTCCATATCGACATGATAGCATCATACAGTTGCTGCAGATTTGTCGGCTGCACATCATTCATGATATGAATCTCCCGTTCCACCACATCCCAAAAGTGCTCTATTGGATTGAGATCTGGTGACTGTGGAGGCCATTTGAGTACAGTGAACTCATTTTCATGTTCAAGAAACTAGTCAGAGATTATTCGCGTTTTATGACATGACGCGTTATCCTGCTGGAAGTTGCCATTAGAAGATGGGTACACTGTGGTCATAAAGGGATGGACATGGTCAGCAACAATACTCGGGTAGACTGTGGCGTTGACACGATGCTCAATTGGTACTAATGAGCCCAAAGTGTGCCAAGAAAATATCCCCCACACCATTACACCACCACCAGCAGCCTGAACCGTTGATACGGCAGGGTAAACCCATGCTTTCATGTTGTTGACGCCAAATTCTGACCCTACCATCCAAATGTTGCAGCAGAAATCGAGACTCATCAGACCAGGCAACATTTATCTAATCTTCTATTGTCCAATTTTGGTGAGCCTGTGCAAATTGTAGCCTCAGTTTCCTGTTCTTAGCTGACAGGAGTGACACCCAGTGTGGTCTTCTGCTGCTGTAGCCCATCCGCCTTGGACGTGTTGTGCATTCAGAGATGCTCTTCTGCATACTTCGGTTGTAACGAGTGGTTATTTGAGTTATTGTTGCCTTTCTATCAGCTCGAACCAATCTGGCCATTCTCCTCTGACCTCTGGCATCAACAAGGCATTTGCACCCACAGAACTGCCGTTCACTGGATATTTTCTCTTTTTCTGACCATTCTCTGTAAACCCTAGAGATGGTTGTGCGTGAAAATCCCAGTAGATCAGCAGTTTCTGAAGTACTCAGAACAGCCCGTCTGGCACCAACAACGCCACATTCAAACTCCCTTAAATCACCTTTCTTCCCCATTCTGATGTATTCAAATGCATTGTGTTGCTGCCATGTGATTGGCTGATTAGAAATTTGTGTTTTATATATAAATATACATTTTATAAGGGACTTGGAATCACATGATTCAAATAATGACCCGGTAAATACAATAACAGTTTAGTGCCATAAGCATTGCATTATGGGAAATGATCCCATAAATCACTGACTTCAGCTTGTCATCTTAGACAAAATGCATATAATTGTATCTGAGCGGCATGCGCAAACAACAAAAAGTATTTTAAAGGTCCTCCATTAGAAACTATAATGCACTTTAATGCATCGGGCTAATGTACTTTTGCATTAACATCACACAAGAATACAAAAGTGACCCTTTAAAACCAGCAGACGTGCGAAATTACAACTTGAGCCGATGATTTACAGGCAGCTGGAATGATATGGCAGTGCATTTGCTCTCTGGTACAAAGTCTCTGAACCATTAATTTCATCTCAATTTGTGCTTTAAAGTCTCAGACATAAGGCATCTTAAACCCCGCTGTCACTTCAACCCGGCGAGACCATTATCTCCATGTCACTCAATAAGACGGATCCTACTTTTATTAATCTACCTTTAACAACATAGCATGCACTTTAACACCAGCGCTCTGTGCAAACGCGATTTCCCAATTCAGGAGTCTGACTTGCTTAAACGATAGCACTTGATGTAATGCCACTGGCGGCTATCATTGTTCAGTCTGTGTGTTTTTTTTCCTATGTGACTCTCTACATATGAACACAGCGCATCTGTCAGCTCATCTCCACTCTTCTATAGTCCCGCCGGAGCTTTACGCCACTGATCTGGGGTAATGGAGGCATTTCCTGTTCATTACGACAGGTTGGACTCCGTGGCTTTCTATATTATGGCAGTTAAATAAATGGCCTGGAGTGGGAAATGAATCAGGCTTAGTACAGAAAGTGTGTTAAAGTATTACCTCGGAGAGAGGATTATTTATTTATTTTTCTTCCCCATGTTCCAAAGAAGCAATCACAAACCTGGTCCCTCTGCAGGATGAGAAAAAAAAAACTCTAACACAAACATAGACATGACAAAAGCGTGCATTTGATTGCACGACTGGAACTCTGGCTGATGGGCAGGACACTGGTGGAGCAAGACACTTGGAGTTGGAAATTACTTTTAGATTGAGGCCATTGCTTGTAATTGCTACTCGGGAGATCACTGATGTCAAAAAAATAAGCCTTTTTTTTTGGACTGGTTTTGTTTTAGAAGGTAGATTTTTTTTTTTTGGCTGGATGTTTAGCGCTTAAGCTTATCCGTTTAATTCTATTTCTTAATCTATAACGATAACACTTCACAATAAGGTTGTGTTAATGCATTTACTAACATGAATAAATGCTGTAATGATTGTATTGTTCAGTGTTTGTTCAAGTTAGTTAATGAAAATACAGTTGTTCATCGTTAGTTCATGTTAACTCACGATTCATAAACTAAAGTTAAGTTTGGATTTTGGCTCAATGGGTAGCACTGTCGCCTCAGCAAGAAGGTCGCTGGTTTGAGTCCCGGCTGGGCCAGTTAGCATTTCTGTGCAGATTTTGCATGTTCTCCCTGTGTTGGATGAACTAAATTGGCCGTAGTGTATGAGTGTGTGTGCATGTGATAGTTTATGGGTGTTTCCCAGTACTGGGTTGCAGCTAGAAGGGAATCCGCTGCGTAAAACATATGCCGGAATAGTTGGCGGTTCATTCTGCTGTGGTGACCCCTGATAAATAAGGGTGTAAGCCAAAGGAAAATGAATGAATGAATGAATGAATGAATGAAAGTTTGGATTTTATTAAGTTTTTTATAAGATATTAGTACTATGATTATTAAATGATCTACAAGTATTGTTCATACCTAGTTCATGTTAGTAAATGCATTAACTAATGAAACCTTATCATAAAGTGTGACCTCTATAATTTTATAGTATCTATCCAGAATTTTATCAACCCATATGCCTTTTTTGTCACTCTATCCATCCTACTATCCATCATTCTGTCACCTTTCATCAGTTTGTCATATTATCAATCCATATATCCTTCTGTCATTCTACCCATCCATCCATAGATCCATTAGTCCAACCATCTGTCATTCTACCCATCCAACCATATTTCCATTAGTCCATTCATGCATTATTTTATCCATCATTCTATCCATGCACCTGTCATTCTATCCATCCATCTGTTTTGTGTCCACTGTAATCATACTTGTGTTCCACTCATCCACCCATCTGTCCATTCATCCATGCATATCATCATTGTATCTGGCATTGTATTTGAAATAATCTTTCATTCATCCATCCATAAATTGATGAATTATTCTGTCCATCTACTTATACATCCATCCACCATTTCATCCATTATATCCATTCATCCATACATCTGTCTATCATTTCATTCATCAACCCATTGTATTGATCCATATTTATTTCTGTCCATCTACTATTCTATACATCCATCTATACATCTGTCCATCATTTTGTTCATCCGTCGTATTTATCCACGTGTTATTATGTCCATTTACATGTACACCCACCCATCATCACTTCATTCATTCTATTCATTCATCTATCATCAGTTCATCCATTGTTAATTCATTCATCTGTCCATTCATCCTTCTGTCAATCCATCCATCATTGTATCAGTCATGGTCTTTAAAATCATATTTTCATCCATCATTATATCCCTTCATCTATCCATCCATCCATGGATAATCTTTTCATACATCATTCTATTCCTTTGTCCATACATCTTTCCATAATTTAATTCAGCCACTTATCTGTGTTATTCTGTCCATCTACTTATAATGTACATCCATCCACCACTTCATTCATTGTTCATCCATCCATCAATCCATCATTCCTTCATCCATTCTATTCATTCATTCATCCATCCATCCATCCATCATTGTATCAGCGGTGGCGTTTCAGATAATTTTTTAGTACATCATTATATCCCTTCATCCACCCATCCACCCATCATTGTATCAGCCATGATCTTTCAAAACATCTTTTTATCCACCATTCTATCTCTTCATCCATACATCTTCCCATAGTGCCATTCAGCCACCCATCAATGTGTTATTCTGTCCATCTATGTATAATGTACATCTATCCACCACTTTATTAATTCTGTTCATCCATCACATGTATCCATGTGTTAATACGTCCATCTACTTTATAGCCAACCATCAATCCATAATCACATCCATCCATCATCATTGTGTCAGTCTTGATCTATCCACCCATCCATCACTTCATTCATTGTTCATCCATCCATCCATCCATACATCCATCCCATCCATCGTATTTATCCAAATTTTATTCTGTTCAACTACTTATACTTCCATCCACCATCATTTCATGTATTCTGTCTATTCATCTGTCCATCATTTCAATCATTGATCCATTCATTCATCCATCCATATTTATTAATGTTATTCAGTCCATCTACATATCCATCCATCCATCCATCAATCCATCATTTCATCCATTCATCTGTCAATCATTTCATTAATTCATCCAATAATTTGCCTATCTATCGTATTTATCCATGTTATTTAGTCTATCGACAGATCCACCCAACCATCATTCCATCTATAATATCATTCTATCAATCAATCCATATATCAACATTTCATTTATCCCTTTATCTGTCATTAAACGTGCCATTCTATTCCATATCTACAAATCCATCCATCCACCCACTCATCCTAAAAAGCATAAACCCAACAATATACACAATTATTAACATGAGTGTTTTTTAATGGCTGCATGCTCTATATTTATATTTCATTTAGTCTGGGTCACATTTTCTTTCACTTTGTGTAGGTTGAGAGGATGTCGAGCAACCTGTTCATGCTGGCATCGGACTAATTTGGCTGGCTTTTCCCAGTGACAAATGAATCTGTGCCAAAATACCACAGCAGAGGTTGACTGGATGCACAACAAATGATAAGGAAAATGCTTTTCTGCTATTTTGCTGTTCCCAAGACCTGCAACACTCCGTTGGAAAATCCATGAAACAGAACATCAACATGCTAAATGATTATCAAACCAACATATTCACAATAATCACTTTCATAATACCTGCCTTGCACAAATAATCAGTTCATGTAATTGTAAATCATTTTCATTCATTCATTCATTTTGTTTTCGGCTTAGTCCCTTTATTAATCAGGGGTCGCCACAGCGGAATGAACCGCCAACTTATCCAGCATATGTTTTATGCAGCGGATGCCCTTCCAGCTGAAACCCATCACTAGGAAACACCCACACACATCTCATTCACACACATACACTACGGCCAATTTAGCTTACCCGATTCATCTATAGCGCATGTCTTTGGACTTGTGAGGGGGAAACTGGAGCACCCGTAGAACACGGGGAAAACATGCAAGCTTCACAGAGAAATGCCAACTGACAC
>CAIGQW010052695.1:70987-83487 GCA_903798125.1 Danio choprae
CTGTTCAACTCCATCGTGAAGTCAGTATTGTTGTACGGGGTCGAAACCTGAAGGATAACCAAAACTACCACCCGAAGAATCCAGACATTCACCTGTCTCAGAAAGATTCACCACATTTGCTGGCCTGACACAATCAGTAACAACGCCCTATGGGGAAGAACCTGTCAACCTCCAATAGAAGCAGAAATCTGGAAGAGAAGGTGAGGTTGGATAGGGCACACCCTACGCAAACCACCAACTAACATCACCAGACAGGCTCTCAGATGGAACCTCCAAGGGAAGCGAAAGAGAGGCCATCCAAGATACTCCCTGAGGCAGACATCACAAGGATGGGTTACACCTGGAGACAAGTAGAAAGAATGGCCCAGGACAGATACCTCTGGAGATTGACCTTTGGTGGCCCATAACCCCAGAAGGGGTGGAGGGCATAAGTAAGTAAGTAAAATAAGTATCAACAAAAATCTTGAAATTATAAGTTAAAGGTACAGTAGGTGATATGCCTAAATGCTAAACGGTGAGCATAGTATCTTTTAAATACAATCCCTCCCCTGTTGTCCAAAGCCACGCCTCCTGAAATCGCGAGCACGCACATTAAAGATGACAGAGACCCACTAGATCATGTCATTCACCAGTTAGAAAATGTTGTAGTACTTTATAATACTACAATTCCAAATGAAAAACAGTATTATATCTAGCACGTTTTCAGTTTTGTAGTTAGCAAGCAAAACTTGTCATCACTCTCTCATCAGTCTCACTCATCAGGCTCACTTTCTCACACACTTTGTCCTAAATCGACAACTGTATGCTTAGTGCTTGGTCGGCGGCGTGCAGGAATTACACTTATTACTAAGCCATACTTGCATGCTATTTCAGACCGAATATTAAGAGTAGCATGGTAAGCAATATAGGGAGCGTGTCACAGGCTTCATTGTTCAAAAATGAACCAATGTGAATATAAAACCTCAGTAAAGCAGGTTAAGGGGAATAGCACTATTTACTTATGTTTTGTTGTTAAACTAAATAAAAATCTACATTATCGATGCTGTAAAAGGTCCCTTATGAAACTGAAAATAGTCACATCAATTATTCACCGGAAGATTTCAATGGCTGAACAACACTTCTGTAAAAACATAACATTAGCTGTCTAAAATAAATACTTCAGCCATGGTGTCATCCTTCCTCCTGCGGGCAAAACTAACTCCATTATTCATTCAGGATTTTAAAAGTTTTGATTGAGCATTTATTTTTAGCGCTGTCACTCGTGGCCACGTGAACGTGCATCGGCGGATCTGCGTGAAAGGGTATGCAGTTGTTCAAATCTACATTTGCTGACAGACAGTTTGGGCTACGTACCAGAATTATGGAAATTATCGGCCTGACAATATTTAATTGGATGGACATTTTTTTGTCTTATGCCTTACGCAGGATATAAAAATACATATAAATACATTTAGATCATTTACTTTAATCATTACTATTGGAGTGTGAAGAGACTTTCAACCAGCAGAACATAAAATGTTTCTGAAGACAATCACCTACTGCACCTTTAAAAGGAGTTAAAAAAAACACAATTCTTAAGTTTTTGGAGGGACAATGTAATTGTTTTATGTTCAGTCCACTTAAATTTGTAAAAAACAACAACAATTAAGTTAACTTAATCAATTTGTGTTGGGACAACATGAAGTAATTGTGTGGAACCCAGCATTTATTTATTTGAAACAGTTTTTACTCAGAACTCACTATTATGAAGTTAAAAAAAATCAGCATTTGGTAATGATAATGTAAAGCACTTTGTCAACCCTCCCATTTTGCTGAGATTCTCCTGTATTTTACCATTCTATCCCACTATAATCCAGTTTAAGTATTTTCCCATATTTCTCCCATATTTTTAATCTTTCTACGAAAAGTGAAAGTAGCATCAAAGAGGCGATCTCAAATGTGATATGATAGCAAGATATGTTCATGAGAATTGTGCGTCTGCTTTATTTTGGCTCGAAAGCACTTTGAAATGAATATTAAAATGGCCGCATTCACTTTAATTCGCATCGACTGTTGTCCTTCCTTTGCAACCTCTTAATCAGTCCAGTCATGTATCGATGCTGACTGAAGGATGCTCTCCGTATAAAGACACTGTTCCCAGATCAGCTTCTGTACACGCGATTTGAAGAGGAGCAAAAGTGGGCACTTTTGGATTTGTAATCAGACAAATACACTTATTAATATGTAAACGTGTCCGTCCTGGCGTGTTTTATTTCAAACACAAATAATTTGGGCTTAAATGAGCACAAACAGTTACGCCAGTAATCGAATGCTTTCATTATAGATCTGTGGATTCTTAAAGTGACTCCTCTGTTATCAAACAATACAGTGGATCAAAATGAGAGATTCACTGCTCTTCTCTAAATAACTATAGTAACTTTAATCAATATTTAAATACAGTGATGAAAGGTGAACGAGATTTTATGACTTAATTTAATTTCTGTGCAGGCCATTGATTTTTATAGGCTAAACCTTTTACTTTTCAATATGTTCTAATGTTTGTTATGTATTCTATCATTTGAAGTTAATGTCCTCCACATGTTTGTAATGGTTTCAATTAGGCTTATATACAATTAAACTGCTCTGAATTCACAGATTAAGGAGTTTGGGGTCATTTTGGTAGTTCTCCTGGTCGTTTATTATTTTTTTAGGGGGTTTGGGAGGGGGATGAGGATGGGGCATCCTGTATTTTTACATCCCAATGTTGACAGGTATGACAATGATTTAAATGTGACATTTGGAAAGTGAAGAGTCTTAAATGGTACGTTTTTGTAACTTTACACCAGTAATCAGTAATCTTTCTTTTATGTAAAACTTAGCTTAACCTTTTTCCGGCGTGCAATTTTACAAAAGTTCAGGCACTTTTTCAACAGCCTGGTCACCGAGCATTTGAAGTTTTCCCCATTATATACTCCCTTTAATAGACCTTAGATTGAATACAGCAAATCTTCACAAAAACACATTGTGGAATAAAAGCGAGTCCTTCATTATCTGAGCTCTTAGTAAATCAATAGTTTTCTCTGCTCTTCTGCAGACACGTCAATTCATTTGCAGTTATTAAAGCATTAATCTTATGAAGAATGCGAAGGCAGGGATGCCAGCTATACCGTGTTTTTTGGGTTTTAACGGAATTACTCAAACATTTATGAGTATTGGCTAAAGCTCACCGATGAAAGAACGGCAGAACAGTCATTTCATTAACATCTCATAATAGATGCTCTTCAATTTCCATGCAAAACGCTAAGATAATATAAGAATCAGACCGTCTGATCTGTCTTTGTTGAATCCGTCGGTATACAGTATTATTCTGAACAAACCACCTTCTCCTTGAGATGTTTTTGTGTCCCATTGAGTGCTAGCCCCATTATGTCTGCTGCTCTGTGAGGTTTGATTCAATGCAGACTTCCTCTCTGTGTTGCTGTGTTTATCAGAATAGTCAGATAATGCTCATGAAATAGAAGGAGAATCCTTGAGATGTGTTATATGTACCAAGGTTGTGCATTATTCAGAAATGCATTGACAAAAGCTGCTCTTGAATTTGAATCAAGGTGATAAAGTGGATGCAGAAGTGCAATTTGAATTCGAACATGAGGGAAAAAGTTCAGGAAATGTGTATTTTAGAGTAGAAAAGCAAAGTTTGTGAAAGCAGTTTTTTACCAAATTATTTTAACATGCTTATTGGATGGAGGGATGGATGGATGGATGGATTGATAGTTTTTCTTTCCAAAGTTTGCATGTCTACTTTTTAAACTACTAAATATAAGAATGCTGGTTTCCACACAATTGATTTGTGTTGGGGCAACACAAAGAAAATAACTTAGCTTATTATTCATTCATTCATTCATTCATTCATTCATTCATTCATTCATTCATTCATTCATTTTCTTTTCGGCTTAGTCCCTTTTATTAATCTGGGGCCGCCACAGCGGAATGAACCGCTAACTTATCCAGCATATGATTTATGCAGCCGATGCCCTTCCAGCTGCAACCCATCACTGGGAAACATCCATACACACTCATTCACACACATACACTACGGACAATTTAGCTTACCCAATTCACCTGTACCGCATGTCTTTGGACTGTGGGGGAAACCGGAGCACCCGGAGGAAACCCACGCAAACACAGGGAGAACATGCAAACTCCACACAGAAACGCCAACTGACCCAGCGGGGGCTCGAACCAGCGACCTTCTTGCTGTGAGGCGATTGTGCTACCCACTGTGCCACCGTGTTGCCCCTTAGCTTATTAGTTTTTACAAATTCAAGTAGATTGAACATAAAAACAATTGAGTTGTCCTTCCAAAAACAGCTCATTTTAAAGAAGTAGTTTTAACAAACAGCAAACATAAAGCAAACAAAAAGCAAAAATGTTTAGATGTGTGTTTTTTTCTTTCAAAACCGTTGCAAAGCACATACCTGCATAAATGTTTTTTTTGTTGTTTTTTTTTTTGTTGTTTTTTTTAAGTCTGCATCCCTGCATCTCTAAAAGTATAAATATATATTGAACATGCTTTTATTGATTTTTAATCTTCAGTGTTAAGCCTTTATATACTGTTGTTCAGTCCCAGGGTGTATTGGGCTTCCCTGTAGCTCCATTTTCAAAATGTTAGATTATTATTTTTTTTTTAGATATTTTCAATAGTCAGAAATCACATTTGAATCACACTTGTTTTTAAACATGTTTTGAATTATTATTTCTTCCTCTCTTGAACACGAAAGAAGATATTTAGAAAAATGTTGTAAACTGTTTTTTTTTTTTTTGTTCCTACTTTGGATGCCATTGACATTCATAGGAATCAAAAATACCCGTTTCCAACATTCTTCAAAATTACTTCTTTTTTGTTTAGCAGAAACATAAAGTAACTTAAAATGTTTGGACAAATGATACCTTTAAACCATTTAATGATCTAATCTTAACACTAAATATGTGTGAACAGGATATAATGTTTTGAGCTTTTCCTCTTTGGTCAAAAAAACATCTGTCAAAATGACAGCACATTGATAATGATATTGACGAAACATGTCAAATCCTAACCGATTTGATGTCAAAACCCTGACGTCCATTTGACATCCACACATTGATGCCCTTTGACCACCTAAATAATGACACACAAGTATTGTAATATTTGAAAAGGTTTTATTTACAAGGTAGTTTACATGCGTTGTAGGGATACAAAATACAGTGTAAATGTGGAACTTACACTATTTTGTATTCCTACAATGCAAGTAAACTACCTTGATGTCCAAAGAACATCAAATTCAAGACATCTAGCATTGGCATCTAAAAATAATAAAAATTACAATTACAGGACAGTCCTGTTTTCGATCCTTTGACATGCATTTGATGCCAAAGTTTGATGTTAAGGCGACACGGTGGCGCAGTCGGTAGTGCTATCGCCTCACAGCATGAAGGTCACTTGTTTGAGCCCCGGCTGGCACGGTTGGCATTTCTGTGTGGAGTTTGTTGGCGTGGGTTTCCTCCGGGTGCTTCGGTTTCCCCTACAGTCCAAAGACATGCAGTATAGGTGAATTGGATGAACTAAATTGGCCGTAGTGCATGAGTGTGTATGGATATTTCCCAGTAATGGGTTGCAGCTGGAAGGTCATCCACTGTGTAAAACATATGCTGGATAAGTTGACAGTTCATTCCGCTCTGGCGTCCCCTGATGAATCAAGGGACTAAGCTGAAGGAAAATGAATGAATGAATGAATGAAAGAAAGTTTGACATCAAGTCAGTTGACATCAAATAGATTTGCATTTTTGACATGTTTGTTTATTGATGCTGTTTTGGGTTACGTATATTGTGTAAACACTTATTTGGTTGAAGGTGTTCTAACATCCACAAAACACCTGCTGGCCTAATTCTTAAACATTAGGGAATGTGTTGTTGAAGAGCATTATTCAGATGGGATTTAGACTGCCGTCTGAAACAAGTTAGGCTTTGAAGGTGAAAAAAATTAACAGCACGATGTTCTCTTTCCAGTCCTGATTCTAACATAAACAAAAAGCAGTCAGTCACGTTTTGTGGCAATCAGAGCAGAAATAAAAGCTGTATTGTTTTCTGTGATGTTAAAGTAAACGATTAGAAAAAATGTCATAAGAAATCCTTCCCTTAAAAAAACCAAGTCATTGAAAAATGATCAGAAGAGACAGATTAAATGCCAAGTCTAAGCAAGAATGTATCACTTTAACTAGTTCATCGATCAAAATCAAAGTATTTGTACCTCGCTTAAAACATCTGGGATGATTTGACATATCCCAGATAATTTAATCATGATAACTGATATCTGGCTAATTAGGTTCTTTAAATAACTTTGCTAATTAGATTAAAATATCTGGATAAATTGATCTGAAATTACTGCATGTGCTCACATTTATTGCAAAGGACAGATCTATCGATTCTCGAATTCATGATCATCAATGCAGCCGATTGGCTGGCAAATGACATCATCTGATTAATATTCAATCGTTAGCCATGTAGACAGAATTCATAGTAAATGAGTTTGTTAAATCATATGAAATAACTTTCTACATTTGTTGTAGGCCATTTGTACTCATTCATGTGTAAATAGTATAGTATTAGCAACTTATTTAGTTGTACCTTAATAAGGGACAATACTCAAGTCTCTTAATCTCTTGGCATAAGGCATAACTGAACAACAGCAACATGAAAAATACAACAACATTATGATATTTGAGAAGTGTTTGCATGTTTTGTGCTAAATCAAAGCAGCCACATATTAGCTGTCGTTGTGTGTGAATGACTGCTGGAAATTTGCCCACACTTTTAATATAAGTTTTTTATTGTATTTAATAACACAAACTAATAATAAGCAATTCTTGTACATCATTTATTATTCATAGCTCAACATTTACTAATGCATTATTAAAATACAAATTCAAGCGTTTATGCGCTGCGAGTTAACATGAACTAACAGAAAACTATATCTCCATTGACTAACATTATCAAAGATGAATAAATACTATAATAAATGTATTGTACATTGTTCATTTTAGTAAATACACTAACATGAACTAATATGAATTTATTGAAGGGGCGACATGGTGGCTCAGTGGTTAGCACTGTCGGCCCACAGCAAGAAGGTTGCTGGTTTGAGTCCCGGCTGGGTCAGTTGGCATTTCTGTGTGGAGTTTGCATATTCTCCCCGTGTTGGCGTGGGTTTCCTCCGGGTGCTCTGATTTACCCCTCAGTCCAAACACATGCACTATAGGTGAATTGAATAAACTAAAATTGTCCATAGTGTACAGTGCATCCGGAAAGTATTCATTCATGTTAGAGCATTATTCCAAAATGGATTCAATTAATTTATTTCCTCAAAATTCTACACACAATACCCCATAATGACAATGTGAAAAAAGATTTTTTGAAATTGTTGCAAATTTATTAAAAATAAAAAACCTTAATAATCACGTTCATCAGTATTCACAGCCTTTGCCGTGAAGCTGTAAATTGAGCTCAGGTACAATCTGTTTCTACTGATCATTCTTGAGATGTTTCAGCAGCTTAATTGGAGTTCACCTGTGGTAAATTCAGTTGATTGGACATGATCTGAAAAGGCATACGCCTGTCTATATAAGGTCCCAGGGTTGACAGTGCATGTCAAAGCACAGACTAAGCATGAAGACAAAGACAATTGTCTGTAGACCTCTGAGACAGGATTGTCGTGAGGCACAAGGCTGGTGAAGGTTACAGAAATGTTTCTGCTGCTCTGAAAGTTCCAATTAGCACAGTGGCCTCCATCATCTGTAAGTGGAAGATGTTTGGAACCACCAGGACTCTTCCTAGAGCTGGCCAGCCATCTAAGCAGAGTGATTGGGGGAGAAGGGTCTTAGTCAGGGAGGTGATCTATTACCCGATGGTCACTCTGTCTGAGCTCCAGCATTCTTCTGTGGAGAGACGAGAACCTTACAGAAGGACAACCATCTGTGCAGAAATCCACCAATCAGGCCTGTATAGTAGAGGGGCCAGACGGAAGCCACTCCTTAGCAGCCTGCCTGGAATTTGCCAAGAGGCATCTGATGGACTCTCAGACCAGAATGCCAGGCGTTACATTTCATCACCAGGCTAATACCATCCCTACAGTGAAGCATGGTGGTGGCAGCATTATGCTGTGTTTTTCAGCAGCAGGAACTAGAAGACTAGTCAGGATATAGGAAAAGATGAATGCAGCAATGTACAGAGACATGCTAATTGAAAACCTGCTTCAGAGTGCTCTTGACCTCAGACTGGGGTGACAGTTCCAGCAGGACAATGACCCAGAGCACACCACCAAAATGGCAATGGAGTGGCTTCACAACAACTCTGTCAATGTCCTTAAGTGGCCCAGCCAGAGCCCAGACCTAAATCCTATTGAACATCTCTTGAGAGATATAAAAAAAGCTGTATACCGTCGCTTCCCATCCAACCTGATAGAGCTTGAGAGGTACTGCAATGAGGAATGGGCAAAAATTCCCAAAGACAGGTGTGCCAAGCTTGTGGCATCATATTCAAAAAGAGTTGAGGCTGTAATTGCCAAAGGTGCATCAACAAAGTATTGAGCAAAGGCTGTGAATACTGATGTACATGTGATTATTTAGGTTTTTTATTTGTAATAGATTTGCAACAATTTAAAAAATTTTTTTTTCATATTGTCATTATGGGGTATTGTGTGTAGAAATTTTGTGGAAATAAATGAATTTAATCCATTTTGGAATAAGGCTGTAACAAAAAATAATGTGGAAAAAGTGAATCGCTATGAATACTTTCCGAGTGCACTGTATGATGTGTGTGAATGAGTGTGTATGGATGGATGTTTCCCAGTACTGGGTTGCAACTGGAAGGGCATCCACTGTGTAAAATCAATCAAATACATATTGGCCATGTCTATTATCATACACTCCTACAAGAAATTGCACTAAAGCTGCGGCAGTACATTTTCAAACTATGCATTTGTACCTAAAAGGCCCATAATGGTGTTTTAAAGTATATGTTATTACCTAAAGTGTACATATTAGTCAATAAAGGTACAAAAATGTTCTGTGGTCACAAAAAAACAGTCATGGTCACTATTTAAATCCATCTTTGCTGAATAGAATTAATTGACTTTATGCATATGCATTACTTGTAATTTTCCCTCATTCATTCATTTTCTTCTCGGCTTAGTCCCTATATTAATCTGGGGTCGCCACAGCTGAATGAACCACCAACTTAATCAGCATATGTTTTAGGCAGCGGATGCCCTTCCAGCCGCAACCCAACACTGGGTACTTGTAAATTTTTATTTACTTTTATTTTATCACTTTTATTTCCCTTGTATAAGAGCCTGTAAGCTATATACTGCTTGGCAAAATGTCTGTGCACATGTACATTAACCCTTTAAGTATTTGTGCATCCCATATTGATGTATGTACTTTTGAACTTGGACGTTTGGGTGTAGTTTAAAGGGATAGTTCACGCAAAAATGAAAACTGTCATAATTTACTCATCCTTTACTTATTTTAAACCTTTATGAATTTCTTTCTTCTGCTGAACACAGACGACGGTATATTAAAGAAAAATGAAAGCCTGTAATCATTGACTACCAGCAGGGAAAACAAACACTACTGTAAAGAAGTCAATGGTTACACGTTTTTGGCTTTCTTCAAAATATCTTCTTTTGTGTTCAACAGAAGAATGAAACTCATAAAGGTTTGGATCCACTTGAGCGACAGTAAATAATGAGTCAGTTTTCATTTTTGGGTGAACAACCCCTTTAACATCAGGGCTCATGGTGTTGGGGGAGGGGCATTTTCCTCGAGAACATTTGATTGGATAGAGTCTGTGTGGTGCAGGATGAGTCATCAGAATTTTGGGGTAATTTTCCCATAAAAGAAAACTTTTGCTATAATTCCTTTAAGTTATTTTTATCAACTTTTAAGAATGTACTACCACAAAAACTACATCCCAGTGTTTTCACCGAATCTGACTGAACAGCAAATGTTATGTTCGAGTCTCACAGGCGAATGTTTTCATGAGGTCTCCAGCTGCATCCCTTTCACAATTTCCTCCTCTTTTTAATTTTAATCAGCTTTTTGTCTATCAGCATCTACATCAGCAATTTACCTTCTACAGCACAGATTTGGTCGAAAACGCCTTGCAGCCAGTGTCTCAGGATGTAGCTTGTTTTGTATCCAGCGCATAGGGAAATATTCAGCTTTCCTCTGGCGACCCTTGATTTCAACACGTTCAGGAAAAAATCCATTTATCAAAGCAATTCGAGCAGATGCCTTTGATACGTTACTTATCCCACCGGCGTCTGACATCGCAATTTGTCATTTTTTCCAATTCAGAACGTGCTGTCCAAAAATAGCGTGGTGAGCACAACCTGAAGGAAAACACACAGATTAATGAAACGATATTGACAATTAAAAGATGACCTGCCATTTGATTAGTCTTTCATTACAGTGTGATAATTAATTAATTGTGAAAGGAAAATGTAAAGATCATATTAGCTGATAGCTTTTGACCCGTGCTTGTTATTCAAGCACTCTGGCAGGCATAATATCTCCTAATGTTGCGAAGAATAAATTATTTGACTAATTACAGACTCTATTGTCTCTGCCTGTAAGATTATTCTTCAAGCTAGCTAATTACATGCTGTGGTTATGCTAATGTTACAAACAAGCTAAAGCTACTGATGAGATGAACGTGTACAGTATTGCGGCTGAACTGTGGTGGTGTGACTGAAAGTGTGGTTAAACGGCAAAATTTTTGGTAGTGCAGGTCAGTTTTCATTACATTGAAGCTAAGGTTAACCTGTGGAGACAGAGAGAATGCAGGAACTGTCTGTGCTGCAATCTAGCTTGCATTTGTCACTGGGGTTAAAGAAGGAGTTCAACCAAAAGTAATATACTATCCTTATTTAGTCAACCTGTGGGACAGTTTTTTTTTGTCATTTTAAAGACTTTTCAGATTTAAATCACTATATATATTCATTCATTCATTTTTCATTTCGGCTTAGTCCCTTTATTAATCTGGGGTCACCACAGCGGGATGAACCGCCAACTTATCCAGCATATGTTTTATGCAGCGGATGCCCTTCCAGCTGCAACCCATCTCTGGGAAACATCCATACACACCCATTCACACTCATACACTACGGACAATACGGGGGGTGGGGCTACGACACCATTACATTCACCACACACCAGATGCAGGTGGAGAGGAGAGACCGTGATAGAGCCAATTCAGTGGATGGGGATAATAAGGAGGCCATAATGGGTAAAGGCTGATGAAGGGAATTTGGCCAGGACACCAGGGGTTACACCACTACTCTTTATGAGAAGTGCCTTGGGATTTCTAATGACCACAGAGAGTCAGGGCATCAGTTTAACATATCATCTGAAGGACAATGCTTCTTATGCCTCATTTCCAGAGAGTCATTAACAGTATAGTATGATTTGGTATGGGTCACCCTGATCAGGCTTCCATTTACTCTTACTTGCGTGGTGTAAGATTAAGTTGCGAATGACATCATTCTCATGGGTAATGTGATTTCACCAAGTAGGACATGTTCATGATAAACATCTATGTTGATCCTGGAACAACATTAGAATCATCCATTCAAATTTAAGGGGTATGTTTACAGTTTTTTATGTTTAGGCTTACATTTAGGGTTATGTGCTTCTATATCATTGTTATCGAACTATTAATCCCATCTGACTTTTGGAATATTTTCTGTGAAGGTTAGGTTTAGGGGTATGGATTATATTTTCGAACAGGAATGATGCTCCAGGATCAACATATGCAGTATGTTAATCCAGGATCGCTTGTTGAAGTAGTTGTTGAGTAGTCTAGCCGAGCAGGCTCTAATACTTCGGAACCTTCTTCCTGATGGCAGCAGCTGGAAAAGACTGTGGAAGGGATGTGTAGAGTCTTTCACAATAGTGCTAGCTTTGTTGGAGGACCGTGAGAGGAAAATGTCCTGAATGGAGGATAAAGGGGCACCGATGATCTTTTCGGCTGTGTTCACTGTGCGCTGGAGGGTCTTGCGGTCGGCAGCACTAACAAAGATAAACAAAGATGAATTATACTTAGAGAAAGACCATTTTTTTGCTGTAACAAATTACAATAATTTGAAAAGTTGTTTCTTAGCATTTCTTTCCTCAATGCAAGTAAAAAGCCTTTACAACCATTGGTCTTATGAAGCATTTGCATCATAGCAGCCCTAGTATGAATTTGTGGAGAGGTGAGCATGATCGAACACCCAATGAGGGGGGAGAGCTTGTTCAGAGCCGGCGGCTAGTCAGCGGGCCAATCAGAAATAATAAATAACACCGGTTTATTCTAGTGATTGGACCGAAGAGATGCCCTTCTTAAGGAGAAGAGAAGGAGCAGTCGGGGTAAAGAGAGAGAGAGAGAGCAAACAATCTCACACACACACACACACACACACACACACACACACACACACACACAC
>CAIGQW010052695.1:157016-184522 GCA_903798125.1 Danio choprae
ATAATATAATATAATATAATTGAGTAAAATGTCAGTTCTGATAAATCTTTACTATGGTAGAAAATAAAATATATAAATATGAAAAATGTAATGAATATAACCCATCTGACAATGCAATTTCATGGTGCAGCTAGTGTAATATTACAAGCAAACATGTCTGGGGGTAACACTAGTCCTCAGCAAAAAATAAAAAAAATCCTTTGTGAAAAACATCTGCAAGCTGATTCTAGAGCAAAGCATCAAACCAAGCACATTATTTTCTACAAGATGTAACACATTTAGTTAGACTGCATAATGAGCGCAGCAACATTGCAACCCATTTCCCAATGCCGTCTGCAAATGAATGTGCAAATCATGTCAAGACCCCACATTAAAACATATAGCCCACACTGAAGTCATGCAACTCATACTACATCGTGAGCGAAGTTAAACACAAGGCCCCCGTGGGCTACATAACGCTGTGAAGGAACGCTCTAGACTAGCTTCTGTCATCTTTAATACAGCTTTGAACACGACTGAGGTAGGACGCGCGCTACTTGGACATTTCAGCCTTTGATTTGGGCTTCATTAGCATAGATTAAGAGTGAGAAAGCGCGAGTTATCAAAGGAAGCTGTGCAGGAGGTTCTGTTCTCACTCTCTCACTCGCTTTCCTTCAGCTTAGTCCCAGATTTATCAGGGGTCGCCACAGTGGAATGAACCACCAATTACTCTTGCCTATGTTTTATACGGCAGATGCCCCTTCTGTTCTGTTAAACTAAGAACATTTTTAAAGTGATAGTTCACCTACAAATGAAAATTCTGTAATCATTTACTCAGCCTTTATTTTTCAAACCTTCATGAGTTTATTTCTTCTGTTGAGCACAAAATGAGATATTTAGAAAAAACATTGGAAACCTGTAACCATTGGCTTAAACAGTAGTTAAATGTTTTCAGCTTTCTTCAAAATATCTTCTTTGTGTTCAACAACAGAAAGTATGTAAAAGTTTTGCAACCCTTTGTGGGTGAGTAAACAGTAAGCAAATTTTCATTTTTGGGTAAACTGTCCCTTTAAATTTAACCCTAAACTTAATACGGTAGGATGTAATATCATTCATTCATTCATTCATTCATTTTCTTTTCGACTTAGTCCCTATATTAATCTGGAGTCGCCACAGCGGAATGAACCGCCAACTTATCCAGCATTTGTTTTACGCAGTGGATGCCCTTCCAGCCGCAAACCCATCACTGGGAAACATCCATACACACTCATTCACACACATACACTATGGACAATTTAGCTTACCCAATTCACCTGTACCGCATGTCTTTGGAATTGTGGGGGAAACCGGAGCACCCGGAGGAAACCCATGTAAACACGGGGAGAACATGCAAACTCCACACAGAACCACACTGACCCAGCCGGGGCTCGAACCAGCAACCTTTTTGCTGTGAGGCGATTGTGCTACCCACTGCGCCACCGTGCTGCCCACGTAATATCATGGTACCGTTAATATAATATTAAAAGCAAACATGTCTAAGGTAACACTGGTCCACAGCACATAAAAAAACACATAAGGTGAAAAACACCTGCAAGATGTAAGGTAGATGTAGACGTACAATAAGGTACACATTAATTTCCACTTCCACTGTCAAAAGTATCAAAAGAGCAAACCATACAATACGGTGCCACCTTTTAAGGACCCTTTCCTATGGCAGTGGTTCCCAAAGTTAGGGTTGGGACAATTGCTTGGCGGCACAAAAAGTGGAGAGTTGCTTGGTGGTTTCCAAAAATCAAATAAACGTTATTAAACTATTAGAATTACCATATTTTATTGGCTTTTATTTTTTTTATTTCTATTGGATTGCGATCCCTGAGCTGATTATGTTAGATCAGAGATGCCCAAACTAGAGACTGCGGGCCAAAATTGGCCCATTGTAACCTATGATTTGGCCCACCATCCCATTTAAGAAGAGAGAGAGAATTTTGAGGAGGGTTGGGGTTAATGCTTTCAATGCACATTGTCATTTCTAATTAACGTAAGCTTTCATTTATTAGTTTTATTGTTAAGCTACAAAAAAAAACTTGGATTAAATGTTTCAATTAAAACTTTGTAAATAAATCTGTTTTATTTTAAATGAACATACTGTTGCTCAGCGGATGGAGTACAATTCTGAAGTCCTCAGTGAGCAAATCCGGGCAAAGGCAGGTGCAGCTTGACTAGTGTATTCAGCATTAAACTCCATAGTGTTATAAATGGAATTCTTATGTTTGCATTATAAAATTCTCATTATGAAATGTAAAAAAATATATATATAATGGATTAGTTAATATGATTAAAGTAATGTTTTCTATTTATTTTTGAACAAAAAACGAGGAAATTATTAATGGAAACTTTGTAATGCAGCTTGATATATTTACCTTTGGCCCACGGCCCTCAATCAAGTCTGGTTTTTGGCCCTTCTTAAGAAAACGTTTTGGGTACCCCTGTGTTAGATTAACCGCACAGCGATAGCCTCAGTTGCATTAGATTGATTTTATGGCACCAGGTTAAACTTTGACACCTAAAGGCCACGAATGAACATAGAGGATGATCTCCGAGTGGCGGTCTCCAAAATTAAACCAAGAATAGACTTGTGCTATAAACATTGTGCCTACCAGTCTTATTAGGTGAGGTTATTAAATTAAATTAATAAATACAGGAAATTATATGGCTGTTAGACTGTTGCACTTTGTGTTGTCAATATGCTCATGTTTAAATAGCCCTATTGGTGTGTGTGCACTACTGTTTGCAACGTTTGTACTGTATGTTTATAACCACCTCTGTGGATAGTCGGTGTCCTGAGTAAATGGAATTGTTATTTTGGGGGTCGCAGGCTGAAAAGTTAGAGAACCCCTGTCCTAGAGTGCCTACCATAACACTATACTAAAGGGTGGAGCTTGACTGACAGTAGAATGCTGATTGGTTATAAAAAATAAAAATTATCTCTTGGTGTGCCCCCCCAAAAAACACCCATAAATACCCTTTTTATTGGAAGATGAGCAAATCATACTAAAATGTATAAACAAGATCATACAAATTAATACAAATTAGCCACTAAGTCAAAAAGTTACAAATTGCTGTGAGATTGCGTTGGAAATGCAAATCTGATTAGGGTGATCCATATCAAATCAAACTGTACCGTACTGTACTATACTATACACCTTCTGCAATGTGGAAGCCCTTGTTCCATGATTGTTTCAGGACTTGTGATTCATTTGCCCATGGGGGCTAACAACTAGGAATAACAAACGGCAGAAAGCAATCAAATTACTTGCTCTACAAACAAGTGTGTTTATGACAATACATAAAAATAATAAGAAAATACCAGTTTCTAACAAGCTGTTAAAAACCAACGCAAGTGAATGAGACCAGAGGTCCTGAGCCAGTAGTGTTCCGATGGTTCTGCTCTTATGTGGGAAAAAATAGGGTAAATACTGCACCATAGAGTAGAAACAAGGCATTAACATTGTGTAATGAGCTCAGCAACATTGTAACCCATTTAACAACGTCGTCTGCAAAGTGTGTCAAGACCCTGAATTAAAAACATATAACCCACCGCACTGAACTCATGTAAGCATCTGCATCTTTCATACTACATCGTGAGCGAAGTTAAACACAAGGCCCCTGTGGGCTACATAACGCTGTGAAGGAACGCTCTAGACTAGCTTCTGTCATCTTTAATACAGCTTTGAACATGACTGAGGTAGGACGCGCGCTACTTGGACATTTTAGACTTTGATTTGGGCTTCATTAGCATAGATTAAGAGCGAGAAAGCGCAGGGAAGCTGGGCTGGAGGTTCTGCCTCCGCTAACAATCTGCATTGGCCTTCCCTGCCAACAATGGGCTCCATCTGAAGGTCTGGTTCAAAGATGAGAGAGAGAGCATTACACAAGCTCATTAGCGATGCACTTTGCGAGGTCTCGTCTGCCCCCACGTTCTGCCTGCTGGCCAATTTAATAACTAGCCACTCTCACCTCGTCTGATCCGCGGCGCTTTCTGAATTCCAGGCAAGTCCCTTCTACAGTCCTTCCAATTTAGTCTGTTAGCCGCCAAGGTGCTCCGGCCATTTTCAACCCATCTGGAAGCACTGATCTTGTAGTTCTGTCTTCTCGCGAAGGTCGTTGAGCATCTCTCAATGATATTTCTTTGTGACTTGGAAAGGTTTGAGCGGCAGAGTGTCTGAGATTGCTGGAGAAAAAGATAAACAGTGAGTGAAAAGATTGCTTTGTTATGTCAGGGCCTTGGACATTTTTTTAAGGAGAGACACTGTAGGGAAAAAATACTTTTTCATGTCAGTTTTGAGATTATGGGCTTTTCATACAGGACTTTTTTTCAAGCGAATATAAAGAAAACCTCCCAAAAATCTCTATTAATTGTGTCTGTAACACTTTACTTGAAGGGCTGTTTATGAGACTGTCAAGAAACCTTTATAATCATAATGTAAGAGATGTCATGAAAGTGAGTGAGATGTTATGCATGCTTATAACAACTGTTATTATGTGTTATTTGCTCAGTTATGCGATTTTAAATGCAAAGGTGACATCTAATGACGAACAAACACATCACAACCGGTCTTCATCTTTGGCATGACAACTTCATTCATTCATTTTCATTTCGGCTTAGTCCCTTTATTAATCTGAGGTCGCCACAGCGGAATGAACCGCCAACTTATCCAGCATATGTTTTACGCAGCGGATGCCCTTCCAGCTGCAACCCATCACTGGGAAACATCCACACACACTCATTCACACACATACACTACGGATAATTTAGGAGGAAACCCACGCCAACACGGGGAGAACATGCAAACTCCACACAGAAATGCCAACTGACCCAGCCGAGGCTCGAACCAGCGACCTTCTTGCTGTGAGGCGAACGTGCTACCCACTGCGCCACCGTGAGGTCTGGCATGACAACTTGACATTTTTAAATGGTAAATTCTTTATCCACAAATACAGACTTTCAAAATCTCCTCCCTTATTTAAGGTTTTTGCTAACGATCTCTTAAAGCTGGGAAAAATGTAAAAGCTCTATCTATTGTAAGTTACTATGAATCTGCATTTAGCATCTTGTGAATGTCTTCCATTTTGTTTTTGTTTTTATCTGAATCTAAATTATCTTAGGAACTTTTGTTTTTGTTGCCTGTTTATTCCAGTAATCGTAATTTACAAATGCACAAAAAAAGACACAACTTGACATTACCAAGACAACATAACTTGTCATAAATCTGCCATAAACATTATTGTCATAAGGCATTATAGTTGTATCCTGAATATTTTTCTGATCTTTTTTTCCAGTGGAACAAACTGCATTTGTCATTAAAATGTCTCATTAAAAGTGCCATTACTCTGTCAAATCATTTGTAACAGCGTCATTAATACATAATGAGATTTTAATGACAAATTCAGCGTGTACTGTACCACTAGTCAATAAACATATTAACGATGCTGTTACAAAATTCATGAAATTTATACTGGCTTCATGACAATCATGTTTATGACAGATTTATGACAAGTTATGTTGTCTTGGTAATGTCAAGTTGTCATGACAAAGACAAAAACAGGTTGTGATGTATTTATGTCATAATGTCATCTTTGCAATTAAAATGTCAATACTGAGCAAATGACACTTAATGACAGTTGTTATAAGCATGCATAAAATCTCATTCATGTGTCATGTCATGATTTTAAAGGTTTAATGACCGTCTTATGAACACCCCTTCAAGTAAATTGCTACCACTCTCTCTTTGTCACACTTTATCTATAGGTGATTCTGATATTATGTTGCAAAAGTAAATTTTTGGCATTATCCAAAAAAATACATTGCATAGATTAAAATTGTTGATTTTCTTTTATGCCAATGTTAAGTTCTTTAATCTTTACGTAAAGAATTTGTAAATATCCTACTGTTAATATCAAACTTTCTGATTAAAAATGACCAACACAGTGGCTCAGTGGTTAGCACTGTTGGCTCACAGGAAGAAGATCACTGGTTCGAGTCCTGGCTGGACCAGTTGGCATTTCTGTGTGGAGTTTGCATGTTCTCCCTATGTGGGCTTAGGTTTCCTTCGGGTGCTCCGGTTTCCCACATAGTCCAAAGACATGCGCTATAGGTGAATTGAATAAGCTAAATTGGCCGTAGTGTATGATCGTGTGTGAATGAAAGTGTGTATGGGTGTTTCCCAGTACTGGGTTGCAGCTGGAAGGGCATCCGCTGTGTAAAACATATGCTGGAATAGTTCATTCCTTTGTGGCAACCTCTAAAATAAAGACTAAGCCGAAGGAAAAATAATGAAGGAATGATTAGTAATGTGCTTTGCCAAGAATTTAACTTTAGGAAGAACTTTAAAAGGGAATTTTCTCAGTATTTATCTTTTTCTTTTTCTTTGTTTCATATTCCAGATTTCAAATAGTCATATCTCTGACAAACATTGCCCTATACGTCAAGGGAAAGCTTATTTATTCAGCTTTCATAGGATGTATAAACCTCCATCTCAAAAGATTGACACTGTTATATGACGACACTGTTGTTGTCCAGGGTAACATTTGTGTCTGTACATTTCAATTCTATTGCAGCCCATTTTCTTAAAATGAGTATTTTCACCTAAACTGGGCCAGACATTTCTACTTCAGCAGTATTGACAAACACCAAACTTCAGTATTTTAAGCTTTTTACAGAAGGATATGTTCATACATAATATGACTGATTATACACAACATTTTATTCAACAACAAAAAAATGTTTTCAGAATTATGGAATGATAAAAAGGCATTTGTTGATTTGATTTGCTGTTTTTCGGGAGGGTGGTCTGTCATACCTGGAGGACGCATCTGTTTAGCTGTCTGGCAGCCGCTGTGCTGGCTCAGAGAGGGACGTGTGTCATTTGAAATCTGCCATCATTGCTCCAGGCCTCTCAGTTCTGGGAAGGGAAGTTGTTGAGCCAATCACTTGAGCCGTAATTGGCATGTGAATAATCACTTGAGAGCTGCCGGAAAAAGACAGATGACGGCACAAGAACATGAAAGCAGACAATATATAAATATAGAATTAATACAATTATATTACGGTGGAAAAGCACAGATTAAAAAATTTTATTCAAGCCCTATTTTTGCAGTTCATTCATTCATTTTCTTTCCGGCTTAGTCCCTTTATTAATCTGGGGTCGCCACAGCGGAATGAACCGCCAACTTATCCAGCATATGTTTTACGCAGCCGATGCCCTTCGAGCTCATTCACTCTGGTCTCATTCATTCACACACATACACTACGGACAATTTAGCCTACCCAATTCACCTGTACCGCATGTCTTTGGACTTGTGGGGGAAACCGGAGCACCCGGAGGAAACCCACGCAAACACGGGGAGGACATGCAAACTCCACACAGAAATTCCAACTGACCCAGCCGAGGCTCGAACCAGCGACCTTCTTGCTGTGAGGCGATCGTGCTACTCACTGCGCCACCGTGCTGCCCATTTTTGCAGTTCAATTAGATCATTTTTATAAAAAAAAAAAAAAAAAAAAAAAACACATTACTGGTGTCCATCTGAAGATAAAAACAGATGGTGGTACAAGAACATGAAGTCAATGTAATGTAATGTGAATTTATATAGCACATTTATCATGTATGGCCATACACCCAAAGCGCTTCACAATCATGAGAGGGTCTCTCCACACCACCACCAGTGTGCAGCATCCACTTGGATGATGTGACGGCAGCCACAGGACAATGGAACCAGTGCGCTCACCACACACCAGCAATTGGTGAAGTGATAGAGCCCAGTCAGTGGATGGGGATAGTTGGGAGGTCATGATCAGTAAGGCCACAGAGAGTCAGGACATCGGTTTAACGTCTCATCAGAAAGAAGGCACTCACTGACAGTATAGCGTCCCCTTCACTTACTGGGGCATTAGGACTCACACAGACCGCAGGTTGAGCGCCCTCTGCTGGCCTCACTAACGCCACTTCCAACAGCAACCTAGTTTTCCCATGTGATCTCCCATCCAGGTACTGACCAGGCTCAGTCCTGCTTAGCTTCAGTGAGTAACCTGTCTTGGGCTGCAGGGTGATATGGCTGTGGCAGACAATATAGAAATATAGAATTAATAAAATTATATTATGATGGAAAAGCACAGATTAAATCTAAGATCCAGTTTCAAAGCTCAATTAGTACACAAGTCTTTTTTATAAATGTGCAAAAAAATAAAAATAAAAACATTACTAATGTCCGTCTGGAGATAAAAACAAAGGCTGTGATATATTTTAAGTTCAGACAGTGCAAGTGAAATGGCTCATACTTGCATTGTAGTCTGTAAAGGCTGGTTTATATGTCTGCGTCGAGTGATCGGCGTGACCCACAGCGCCTGCCTTGCGCACAGTCGTGCATTTATACTTCTGCGTGCTGTTTGTGTTGCTCTGTAATAACACTTCTTAAACGCTAGCTGGCAGTGAGGCTTTATGTTCCTCTGTGTCGAGTTTTCCGCTGATGTTTTGTTTTTTTCTGAATGCTACCTTAATGTACAAGTAGCTAAAATTCGCTCATTCAGAGGCGGGAAACTAGCGGATGTGCAACAACTTTAATCATAAGGTAAACACAAAACAAAACTTTCCACCTGGAGCTCCTTCACAGGACTTCAAACTTGTAAATACTCGCTCCAACGGGTTTGTGCGGCCTTGGGTCCCGCCCACTCTCATCAGCACTACCAAGCCGACCAATCACAGAGCTTGCACTACGTGTCGTTGTGATGTGTAGTTACATTTTCTGAGAGGTGCGCCAGAGTATATGCGTGCGCTTGACGCAGAAGTATAAATCAGCACTAACTACGCTTAAAGTCAGCATAAACCAGAAGCTGCGACTGTTTTTCCATATTGTGATGCAGTTTCTAGAGGAATGGAATATTAAATGAGAAAACAGTGGGTGTGGCTTGTTTTTTTCTGCTGCGAGTTGATTGGATGTTGTAAAGTAGGCATTTCATCCAGAAAGATCGGGAAAAAAGATTTCGGGAGTTATTACAACCTAACAGACACCTCCTGCTCAACATTTATCTGTTTGTTGTCATAATACTGTCAAATGAACAGTTGGAGGGGTGTGGTTAAGTATGTTAGCCACACCCAATACCTCAGACAGACGTACTTTTACGTCTTATACTTATCTTATACGTCTATACTTATACTTATACGTATCTGAGAACTTAAAAAAAAAAAAAGCAGGAAGTGCATGTTCAGATTTCAATTTTAGACTCATTCTTGACGACATGCACAAATGAATTGTTCACTAGCAATGTGAGCTAACAAAGTCAATATGGTTAGTTTTGATTTCATGTGTGCTTTAAAGGCACAGTTCACCAAAAAAATGAACATTTCCTCACCATTTACTCGCAGTCAAGTGTTTCTACGCTTATACATTTCTTTCTCCTGTTGAACACAAAACAAGATATTCTGAAGGATGTTGGCGCAAAAGCAGCCATTGACATCCATATAGATATCCCATTGTGTTCAACAGAAGAAGGAATGTGGAGGATGAGTAAATAACGATTTTCCTTTTTAAGGTGAACTATCCCTTTAAGCTTTGTCTGTGAATCTGGGGGGGGGGAACATATAAATTTAAAATGTAAACGCTGTCACAAACAGGCATTCCAGGTCCAAACTGATAGAGAGAATGCTACATTTTCATAAACAAACACAAACAATTGCTTTCTCATCTGATAAAGAGGCTAGACATTCGCCAGATATCCTGAAGGAGGCAAGACTTGATCCAAGCCTGGGAAAGATTGGGCTTTGGATTGACTATCAACCATCTGAAATTTAACTCCAAGGCTTTGGCCTGTGATTGTTGTAAAGATGCATCAGTATTAGTAATGGCTGAATAATAGAGAGAGACCTAAAGAATGCTTTCATGTCCATTTAGAACAAGCCCCCCAAAAAACTATAGTAGTTTATAGGATATTCTACAGTGTTTTTGAACCATACTATAGAAAAATGCTTGTATTAATCTGTTGTGGTGATGTTATAGTTGTTGTAGTGATAATAGAAATATAGTAATATAAACAAATTACCCAATGCTGTACTACACTACAGTTTATTCTAGTAAAAACTATCAGATTGTTATAGTTAACAATACACTAAGCTGTTGCATTCGTTAACAGTGTTGTAAATACTGCAATATATACACTGTAAAATAAACTATATAATTTGGTTCAAAAACACTAGTATTTACATTAAATTACTATACTATTTTTAAGGGGGCATGTTTGAATACTCTAGAATATCAATGTCATACTTATTCTGGGAAATAGTAATGGCATTTGTAGAACAGCACCTTGCAATAAAAAAAAGCATGTATAACAGTTCGGTCTATTTAACCTTGTTTGAATCCATTATCGTTTTAAAGTTATACTGGTAAGGGACTGGAAAGTGAATAATGCATTGATAAAATGTGAAGGATGCTTTTTATGGAAAAAGGAGGGGTGCCACAAAAAAATATTGCCGTCTCCAATTTTTTGTTGAATTAACTTAAACTTTATATAACTGAATTGTTTAGTTGAAAGCTGATTATCTTATTAAAATAAGTTGTACTAACATAAAACATTTGTTGTCACGACTTTGACATGTAATTGTTTTACGGTGTACCAACAGCCAATCACAGAATGGAAAAGAGCTAAATTACAAACTCTTCCCCACCAGAATAAGATTAATGTGCCTTGCAAAACGCACACAACCCGTAAATAAACAGTAATTAGCTCCAGAAAAATGCGTTAACAAAACTTTTAATAAAAATGCACGCACATAAATCAACCATTTAACAAAATAAATGCCTTGTCTATTTACAAAATGCATTAAGTGCAAATGTGGGAAAATGACAAGTGACACTTCACTTAAGTACCAGCAATTTTGATGACCAAAACATAACAAGAGGTAGGTCACAAAAATGTTAAAATACAGAGCAGTTTAATGTGTTAAACGGCACTCTCTGTACTCCATCAGCTGCCTAAACGTTTGTTTCATAGGGACGTTTGACATTTCTACTCTTCACAACTCCAACTATCTCATTACAAATAAAACAGGACAGTTTTGTGCTGGATTGGAACAAAATTAAGGTATACCTCTGTCCAATCATCTAATTCTAATCAACTAATTTCTTCAAACTTTTCTTTTCTGGAAACTGCCATCCTCACCTATTTAATTTTTTTTACAGACTCAACCACTGCCATTATGACAAACGTCATTCGCTTACTGGATGTCAAGAAAACAGCATTCATTTGGGAACATTGCTGAAAATACATTAAAACTAACAAGATTGCAAGTTTAACGTGCATTTATCAAAGTAGTACATCCACACTTTTAACCCCTTACACACTGGAGCCTCAAGTCACAGCTACCTCCCATACATAATTAAATCCAAGTAATACATTACAATTAAAATGTGTTACTTAAGGAAAGTAATGTAAAAGTATGTGTTTTGTTATTTTATTTATTTATTTATTTGAGTAAGATGGATAAAAAAAGTTATATATTCCAATTTTAAGCCTAACCCTTGTTACGTGCCGGCTCAAGCACGCAACAAAATGAAGGGAACCAAACCAAGTAAAATGAAAAAATGCTAAATATATATATTTTAAGGTTACAAAAAGAATAAAAAATTAAGTACAAAGGGGTACCATATGTAAATTAAATGTCTAACATCAGATATAAAGTTCAAAACAACAACATCTAACATAAACAAAACATAATATACGCGGTGGGTAAGCCAAAGGAAACAATCCTCCAAAGCAGTCTCCCGAACGCATCCTTGCAGCTCCTTAAATAAGGCGCAAGATTAGCCGCACCTGCTGCACCATAATGATTCACCTATTAAAGGAAAAGAGAACCAGGAAACAGAACAAACCAAATCACAAACCCATAACACCCTGGTTGGCACACAATATAACATTTTAAAAGAACAGACATAAAGCTGATTGATGCACTTACATTGTTCATTGCGTGTAACAATTTTGCATCTTGGACACTGTACAATTGCTGCATTTATAAAGCATCCATTTCCTGAAGTAGGTCTGTATGATTCGATTTTACTTTCTTTACAACTACTACACTTTGTGATGCATGTTTTTATTGTTTTATTATTTATGCTTTTGAATCGCATTATGAGACCTTGATCTTTCTTCTGACAACTTTTAACTTGTAAAAGTTGGAAAAAGTGACTTATGAAAACGTTTAATAGTTTAAAGTGATTTATTGTCTGGGTTGATGTTGTATTTTATGCTGCAAAAACATTGTAATAAACTGCCAGCAAATTGTCTGTTATTTTACAGATTCATTTATATATTATTTCTTATACATTATAACATTTCAAACTACTAAAATGTCAATAAAAGTCACTTTGTCAACTTTTGATGGTGAAAATTCAACTCTACAGCTTAACAAATAAAATGTATTAATATTATTAATAATAATAATAATAATAATAATAATAATAATTATTATTATTATTATTATTATTATTATTATTATTATTATTATTATTATTATTAACAGAGCAGAGATCAAGGTCCCATTATGAAATTCACAACCGTAAATAGACGAAAGGCACAAAATACGGAAACGGAAATACTTTTTACAGTGTAAGTATAAATCTTGAGAACAACGACTATATTGAGCATTTACAATTTGTTAGTTTACACCACAGGTGTCAATTCCAGTTCCTGGAGGGCCGCAGCTCTGCACAGTTTAGTTCCAACCCTAATTAAACACACGTGATCAAACTAATTGAGTCCTTCAGGCTTGTTTGAAACCTACAGGTAAGGGTGTTGAAGCAGGGTTGGAACTAAACTGTGCAGAGCTGCGGCCCTCCAGGAACTGGAATTGACACCTGTGCTTTACACCAATGGTTGGGATCCACCAAATATAAGGCCATGTCCACACGTACACAGGTATTTTTATAAACAGAGTTTGCCCTGCTTTCGTTAAAAAAATTAAATTAAATCTCTGTCAACGTAAAAACACAAAAACGCATTGCGATGCATGTTAAGGGCACAGCGAACAAGGGGTGGAGATATTGACTACATTTACATGGACATCATTAATCAAATTATTTGCCTTAATCTGAATAACACAATAATATGACTAAAGTGTTTACATGAGTTCCTTTTTGAATGTTCCTTTCATGATCCCGTTTTACATGTTATAGCATATAATTCGATTAACAATTGCATCACATTGCTATCCACGTTTCCTCCGGAGTTTCATGTAATTTCGGGTTTTTAATGCGATGTTAACTGCAGTTTGGCACTTTCACTTTCATTCAGGAACATTTCATCCTACACGATGGTAGTAGTTTGATTGCTGTGTTTACGTGTCTTTACTGCAATTTAATAATGCGACTAAAATAGGCATACTCCACATGTCTTAATCCGATTTCGGTTTAGTTCGATTATGACTTTAGTCAAATTAAGGTGATCAAAAATTGCTGTTTACATGGTAGACTCTTAATCAGAGTATTGTCTTAATCAATTATTAAAATCGGATTATTGGTGTCCATGTAAACATACTCAATGACACTTCATGCTGGGTTCACACTAAACAGGGAATTAAGTATTTTCGCAAGTACATTGCATTCAAGCACACTCAAAAGAATATCTTTGCTGCTTGTTCAAACTACTTATTTATAATGAGCTGAATCAACAAGATTCTTGTTTTTTTTTTTTAGAGATAATTAAAATGTTTCATGTTCAGTCAACTTAAATTTGTAAAAACTATTTATTGACTTATGTTGGGACGATATGAAGGAATTGTGTGGATTTATCTCATTTGGGTCTTCCACATTTGGTGTGAACCCAGTCATGTTGGCCAATCAGAAAGAAGAACAGAAGAACAGAAACAGCATGCACACTGATGTCATGAGGTGAAAACACTGGTTGTAGTGTCCACAAGACCACACTGTACCTTGAGATTTGGAAAAGCTTCACCCTGGCTGGAGTTTTCAGAAAGTTTTGATTTCAGTCACCCGATTTCATGTGGACAAACAGCGAAACCATGTAGAAAATAGGGCGTTTTTTGTGTGGACAGGGCCTAATAGTGTTCAAAAAAATAAAATAAGAAGTCTATTTATTCATCAATGTGAAAAATGTTGAAATCACCCAAACCATTACCGCCACTTCTGATTCAACTAACTGAGAAAGAATACCCAATCAATTGTTTTTTCAATGCCAGTGCATTACGTTTAAATTGGAGCATAAAAAATAACAGCAGAGTCTAATGACAATCCTCACAACAAGTGTCCAGCATGATGATCCTCCCAGAGATGCTGTGATGTAGCCCCGGTCATCTAAACATGGGCGTTCAAGCTGATGTGCTGCCCTGAAGCACAAAAGCAACACAGAGAAATGGAGGACTTCAGTGTGTTAATTCAGCAATAAATCACAGGGCAGCACACTGGGGGCTTGCCGAGGGAAACGCACTGATTGAACACTCATTGACTTTGCTGCAGTCTCACCATGAATATTTTACAGTTTTGTATGGTATTACAAAAGACTGGACTAGAGAGTTATGGTCAGCTGTATATATTTAATGGGGAAGATGGGCAGTAGGTGACAAAAACATTGGAAGTTTTGCTTGAGGCGTGCGTTTCTAGA
This sequence comes from Danio choprae, assembly GCA_903798125.1. Classification (NCBI taxonomy): domain Eukaryota; kingdom Metazoa; phylum Chordata; class Actinopteri; order Cypriniformes; family Danionidae; genus Danio; species Danio choprae. The sequence continues at coordinate 171,664 of CAIGQW010052695.1, forward strand.
AAAACTAGAACAGAAGGTGTTTCTTGGTGATATCTTGAGTCACAAAACCAAGGCTGTGTTCCATAACTTACAAAGTGGAGCAATACGCGGGAAGGTAATTCTATAAAGCACTGCAAGGAAAGAAAAAGTTAAAATGATAACTGCAAAATTATTACAATTGTACTGTTTTACCCATCATACACTCACCGGTCACTTTATTAGGTACACCTTACTAGTATCAGGTTGGACCCCCTTTTGCCTTTATAACAGCCTTAATCCTTCGTGGCATAGATTCAACAAGGTACTAGAAATATTCCTCAGAGATTTTGGTCCATATTGACATGATAGCATCACACAGTTGCTGCAGATTTGTCGGCTGCACATGGAGGCCATTTGAATACAGTGAACACCATTGTCATGTTCAAGAGATCAGTCGGAGATGATTTGTGCTTTTTGACATGGCATGTTATCCAAGAAAATATCCCCCACATCATTACACCACCACTACCAGCCTAAATTGTTGATACAAGGCAGAATGTATCCATGCTTTCATGTGGTTGACGCCAAATTCTGAACCTACCATCCGAATGTCACAGCAGAATTCAAGACTCATCAGACCAGGCAACGTTTTTACAATCTTCTATTGTCCAATTTTGGTGAGCCAATTGTAGCCCTCAGTTTCCGTTTTTTAGCTGACATGAGTGGCACCATATGTGGTCTACTGCTGCTGTAGCCCATTCGCCTCAAGGTTGGACGTGTTGTGCGTTCAGAGAAGCTTTTCTGCATACCTTGGTTGTAACGAGTGGTTATTTGAGTTACTGTTGCCTTTCTATCAGCTCGAACCAGTCTGGCCATTCTCCTCTGACCTCTGGCATCAACAAGGCATTTGCGCCCACAGAACTGCCGTTCACTGGATATTTTCTCTTTTTCGGACCATTCTCTGTAAACCCTAGAGATGGTTGTGCGTGCAAATCCCAGTAGATCAGCAGTTTCTGAAATACTCAGACCAGCCCGTCTGGCACCAACAACCATGCCACGTTCAAAGTCACTTAAATCACCTTTCTTCCCCATTCTGATGCTCGGTTTGAACTGCAGCAGATCATATTGGCCATGTCTTGCTGCCATGTGATTGGCTGATTAGAAATTTGTGCTAATGAGCAGTTACACAAGTGTCCCTAATAAAGTGGCCAGTGAGTGTACATTAGACAATTTAATATTGTTGTATTGCTATATATAAATTAATATTGTGATATATAACATTTTATAATAATAAAATACAATAATATTACATAATGACAAGAAAAAAACAAATACGCTGCAAGTTTTTAAAAGCTATACAAATTTAGAAGACCACTAGAAATTACATTAAGCTTTTAAATAATAATAATAATAACAAAAATTAAATTAATAATCATAATTATAATAAAAAATAATTATTAGTATTATAATTGCAATATAACAAGATGAGGAATATATAAATACATTCTACAGTCATGAAAATATCATGACCACTAGTAAAATAATACTAAAATAGAAATGTAAATGACTAGAAATACATAAAGTAAACGTTTAACAATCTCACAAAAAAACTTCGATCCATCGCAATTATAACCCAACATGTATAACAATACGTTTGTGATCATGACATACTAATCAATGTAAAGAAATTAAAGGGAACCAGCCAAAATATTAGAGTATCGTGTCGTTAGTTTAGCAAGAAGCTATAAATAAGGTTTCATGTGATGCCTTACACTCCAAAGTATAGTCGCTAATGAGGTTTCATACCAGTTATGGTGCCGCCTTATAAGCCAGCTGCCTTTGTAGTCGGCAGACAGTAAGGCAGCTCACAAGGTTTTGAAAGAGAGCCAAAAGCAAGTCTCTTTTTCCCCACACAGAGACCCGCTGGTGCATTTTTAGTAGAGGCGTCCCGTTTTTATAGTGACAATATTTCAGAGACGCAGGACTCTTTTGTAAGTGCTCTTACACTTGCCAAGGTGGTAAAGAGAATAACAGACTGGCAGAACAAACAAGGGAAATCATATGTCTGCACATTTCCCACTACATCTTTACTCCGCAGTTAATTTTATTAGTCTGCGCTGGATTTTTTGGGCGGAGGTATTACATATTCTCAACAGATTTTACTGCTAGGTATTTACTGAGCAGGCTCAGGTTAAGTGCTTCGCTCAAGGGCACAACAGCAGTATAATCCGTACAATATTACTATCAAAGCCCTAACCAGTTTTTTTTCTCTCACCAGGAGGCTTGGATTCTCATGAATTTGATCAGCTCATTTGGCCGGTCGGCCTGCATGCTTGCCTTTGCTTGACATTGCAGACTGAAAGAATGGAATAGCAACTAGATGTTCGCATCTTAAATTGTGCTGTGCAATAGGACGTACGTACGAGAGGTTGTTAAAAAGAAATATTTCTGCTAAATTTAAAGGTGCCTGTTCATGTCTGCCTCCCATTTAGGCTTACGAGTCGCATCATATAACCATATGCTCTTGTTGCAATTACAGTTGAAGTCAGAACTATTAGACCTCCTGAATTATTAGCCCCCCCTGTATATTTTTCCCCCAATTTCTGTTTAAACAGAAAGATTTTGTTCAACATTTCTAAGCATAATAGTTTTAATAACTCATTTCTAATAACTGATTTCTTCTATCTTATCCATTATGACAGGTTAATTAGGCAAGTTAGAGTAATTAGGCAAATGATTGTGTAACAGTGGTTTGTTTTGTAGCCAATTGAAAAAAAATTGCTTAAGGGGGCTAATAATAATAATGTTTTTTTAAAAATTAAAAACTGCTTTTATTCTAGGCGAAATAAAACAAGACTTTCTCCAGAAGGAAAAATATTATAGGAAATACTGTGAAAAATTCCTTGCTCTGCTAAACAATTTGGGAAAATAATTTTGACTTCAACCATAATTACTGAAGCCTTAATCACAGTATATTAACATGATATTGTCATTAACTTGGTGTATTGCTTTGTTGTATATGTTTAGACTAAACAAATGTTTCAACCAAATTCAATTTCAAATAGATTATAAAGTACACCAGATAAGGCTTTACAGTAAAGTCTCATTAGTAAATGTTAATTAATGGATTAAAAGGAACAGTGGAAAAAATCAGTTATTACACATTTATTAACCCTGTTAAATCACAGGGTTATTACAGTTACTATGTTTGGTTTTAAGATTTATTTTTGGCCTTTTTGCCTTTATTTGACAGGACAGTAGGTTGACAGGAAGTGAAGTGGGAGAGAGAGGGGGTAGGATCGGGAAAGGTCCATGAGCTGGAATTCGAACTCAGGACGCCCAGAGCGCTTCCGCACCTTATGTCGGCGTGCTAACCACTGGGCCAACACAGTTACTATGTTAATATTAGTTTAAACAAATAGAACTGAATTTAATTGGTTGGTAATCATAAATAATAAACTTGTAATCAGATTATGACTATGAATGTAATGCATTATTAAATATATTTAAGGTTATTAAAATCTTTTGTAATTTTGATTTAGTTTAGATTAATTTCTATTGTTAACTATTGTAACCTTTACTGCACAGTGTTAATGCACAATAGCCCTATAGCACTATACATTTTCAACACTCCAGCATATGTTAGTCCAGAATATGGAAATTCCCATGTTTGAATTATTAAACAAACCAATGAAGTCTCTAAGCATTTAGGGCTCTTATATGAACACCACTGCAAATACAATCTGACTATTCTTTAAAAAATTAAAAAATAATAATAACTCACTCTAAACGTTCAAATAAAAATATTCACTGTATTTTGAAGTGCCCACAATATCAATAGATGTCTATTTCTATTATGGTTTAGCTTGGGTCAATCCTTTAGTAAAAGTTGGACACTTTTCCATTCAGCACTGCTTTAATTATTTGTGGCATTGATTTAATGAGGTGCTGAAAACCGTCCTCAGAGAGTTTGGCCAATCTTGACAATCACATCTAGCACTTAAAGGTGCTCTGTTGTCTGTGGAGGACATCTGTGTATTGTAAACTCAATCATGTTCAGGAAGCCAATATGAGATGACTTGAGCTTTGTGACATAGAAGTAGCATCAGAAGATGGGAGCAAAGAGTTGAAAATGGTCAGAAAACAATACACAGTTAGACAGTGCTGTTTAAATGATGCTCAACTGATTTTAAAGGGTACTCTGGATATAAAGACTTGAAATGATACATACACCACTTAAAAAAAATAATAATAAAATAGGCTGATTTTACAACGCCCTTAGAGTTAAACAGTAGACTTTTAAAGTACCATCTTTGAATCCATTCACGCGATCTCCGGGTCTGACAGGAGAACTGTAAGCTTAGCTTAGCATAGATCATTGAATCGGATTAGACCATTAGCATCTCGCTCAAAACTGAGTATTCCGGTTAAGATAAATACGGTTCGGGATCCGCACCAATGTTAATATGTTCTGAATTGTCTCTCATAAATGTCTCCATGTTTGCAAGGCACACTCCTGATAAAACAGGTGGTCTTGTTGGTTATATTGACAGATATTTTCAGTTACTGTGGGACTCCAATTATATCAAAAATATCCACAGCATTTTACCACCAGCAGCAGCTTGAAAATTGATACAACGAAGGATTAATAAAGAACTGTCATGTTGAACCCCCAATAATCTTACTAACAAAATGTACAAACATGATAAAATCCTTTAATAAAAAAGCACTACTTTGCTTCCAAAAGGAAACTGAAGCGCAGCTCATTGTGGACTATAAAAGCCCAATCCTCCTGTACAATACAATATCCCACTACAGCGTTAATCATTCAGCTAAGACAGGTGTCTGGATTTCGGTTCTAATTAGCAACCTAAAACCAGAGTGTGATTTATATGCACTCATTAGAAGTCTACTTTAACAGACAAAGACCAATCTAGCTTGTTCAATTCAGGTTCGAGAGCCTGCAAGTGCTGCTTTGTGTATGGATGTGTGGATGCTCAAACATTCGTTTTGCTCAAAACAATATAGAAATGGTCTGTCTGAAAAAATAAAAGCATATCTGGTTCAAACAGACGATAAACATAAGAGGTATTGTTAAAAAAAAGAGCAGACGTTAGCTGCTTTTGTGGCTTTGTTAGAAAGATACATAACTTGACAGGCCACGGTAATTAAGGAAGAAAAACTCGCGTAGCAGAAAACTGCCACCAGAAACACATTTTAAGACCGGACTAATCCCTTAAGCCTTTCTTTTCCATGCTACAGTTGATTTTAGACTCATTTATAATGATCTGTTCAAATCCATTTTTCCTCGTTAAAATCAAACGGTCCAGCGTCAAGTGCTTCTCGCCCTCCGGGGCATGAAAAGTTGCACAGTAAATGTTATGGAAATTGAATGGTCAAGGCCGGTACCTCAAGAAAAGAAACATAGGTTCGGTTTTCACTGCCCATTCATTCAGAAGGCTATATCGGCTTTTATAATTCATCAGAAGACCAGAAGTGCGGAGACGGTATCTAATAACCACAGACCTCAGGGCCGCCGGATGACGCAGAATAACTATTCATTCAAGTTTTCCAGCGACTACTGACTCAGGGGATAGTGATTTAGTCAGTGCTGGTGAATCATTCTTTCCCCTTTTTCGAGGAGCGAGAGGGTTGTTGTTCAATTCAGCCAACAAAAAAACATTAACAACACATCTGACCCTCATAAAAGCCGGCATCGCTCCTCTACGCTCAAATCCCACAGGAATAAAATGAGCGCTGTGACAGCTGTACTGCAGAAATTCAGGCCCATTTAACCCTGTGCGAAAGCAGGTTAAATGACTTGCTTTGTGCAGTAATTGCCAAATAGTTGTTCGTTATATAATTAGCACTAATTAGTCGGTAATTAAGGCGACTCCATGTTAAACATCCGCTCTTATAGAGACCGATGCTGTAGCTCACACGCCGAGGGTGGGATCCTATTGCTATTAGCTCATTTTTATTGCAGCCATAGTCATAATACAGCACATAATAAAAGACAAGGTTATAACGCTGCTCACCGACTGACTTCTGTGGAACTCGAGACCTAAAATGCTTCTTCTCATGCCTAAATGTCTTCTCATGCATGAAGTAAATTAAAAAAAAAACACCATTGTTGAGCACAGTGTTACTCAGCAGCTGACTGGTAACTTGTTTTATCAGTTCTGACAATGCAGTATGGCTTTGCATAATTATCAGATTACAGAGAATGCACTGTAATTGCATAAATATGCAATCTGATCTATTGTGGATTTCACAGTGATCTTTCACATGAGCAGGTCATAATCACAATGGTTTTAGTGAGCTATTTTGTTCTCAGTAAATAATGCTCCACATGAACTTCATCTCTGGAAATGCTGTGATTTTGAGATGCTTATAATGTGAATTTTGAAAAGGAAACATGAGGCAAATACCCTTCCAAGTTCCTAATGGGAGCACGTTTATAAATCTGCTGTCAACAAAGGGGGTGCATTACAAAATAGAAGTGCTCCTGTGTGTGTTTTTTTAAGCCAAATAAAAAAGCACAAGGAATTAAATCTGAAAAAATATAACAAGTATATGTATAGTTTTGCCATTTAATAACAAAATAACAAATACTATATTTAAATGAATGTATTAATACTATAATAAAACAAAACGCATATAGTTTTAATGTGATATTTAAGATAAAAACTACTTTAACTAAAAGTAAATTATTTATTACTATTATTATTAAATATATATTTTATAGCATTAATGTGATTTCTTTCATTGTTATAACTTGGATAAACAACAATACTGTTAAAATAAAATTGAACTACTATTTAAAAATGTATTAAAATTACTTTTGAAATGCTTGGGTCAATAGTAGGCTATAATGCAGCAATTTTATTTCGATTAAAGTACAAACCACAGTTTAATGCATTTTTATGAAATAATGGGCATAGCTTCGTGGGTGTAAATATAACCAAATCAAATCAAATGAAAAATAAAATAAAATGCACTAATTCACAGGCCATTAAGCCAATCTCTGGGTTCAATTTAGTCCTATAAAGTGTAATTAAAAAGTGAACCCAGTGGCTGGTTTTGACCATAATATATATAATAACCCAGCACATATTATTACTCTAGAGATCTTAAGAAATAAGCAGCATTCTAAAACATGACATGTGAAAAGTGAAAAATAACGATCAAATTTAATATAAAAATAGTTTGTTAAAAATATGTTTTACCTTCATGCAACTGAGTACGTTTACATGGACACCAATAATCTGATTAATTTAATCTGATTAAGGTCATAAACGAACAAAACAGAAATCGCATTAAGACATGTGGAGTATGCCGATTTTAGTTGCATTATTGAAGTGTAGCACAGACATGTAAACACAGCATCAAACTATTACCGTCATGTGGGACTTGACGGTGCATTTTGTGACAGGATAGTCTGTACACGGCTGTTTGACCCAACATTATGAAGCTGTACCTTGCGAAATGCGGAGGGGTTTTATCTTTCCATTGGGCGTGCGGTATCAAATTACATTAAAACAACATTCTTCCAGCAGTTCTTACTTCATACGCGCATCCAATACCTCAGTTTGTCACGCGGGGGCATGACTAAAGTGTTCCTGAATAAAAGTGAAACTGCCGGACTGCAGTTCAAGTTGAAAAATAAATAATGAAACATCCGAAATTACATGAAACTCCGGAGGGAACGTGGACAGCGCAGTGCCTCTCACCGCACCAGACATTGTGTTAGAAAGTCTCATATGCTTTACATGTTTGTTTATATAACTGCTATAACAATCCATTTTTGCATCTCATTTAAATACACTAAGAACAGCAGCTACGCTAATTCCCAAGGCACCTACAGACTATGCAGCGCCATTGATGCGATCCTAGACCTGTGAAGAGATGATCCAAAGGTATCCTGGACCAAGCTGTATCCCGAGCGGATGCTGTGGTGGTGTGTGGAGTGCATGAGACTGATTCCTTAAAGGCTACAGTGACAAACAAGTTCACGCTTTGAACCTGTGGGCCAGCCTGACCACCCGCCGGTGTCCTACCACACCTGCAGCTTTCCACGATGTCCGTCCAGCTTCTCCAGCCTCTGCCGCCTACACTGCAGCTCCACACAGGAAGTTTGGCCAGAAGAATAATGGTCGTGCCCAACAAAGCCTGGTTTCTCTCGAGGTTTTTTTTCCCTTCACTTCGTCAATTGGTGAAGTTTTTTTCCTCGCCACTGTTGCCACTGGCTTGCTCGGATCGGGACTTGTGGAGCTGCGCTTCGGTGGATTTGCTCTTCAGTGTTTGAACTTTCAGCAGTGAAACATAAACCACACTGAACTGAACTAAACTGAACTGAACTTCAACTCTGAAATCTGGACTTTACTAGAACATGTTAAGCCGCTTTGACACAATCTGCATTGTAAAAAGCGCTATATAAATAAACTTGAATTGAATTGACGCAATGACGTGTTATAACATGTAAAACGGGATGATGAGAGGAACATTCAAAAAGCAATTAATGTAAGCACCATAATCATATTATTGTCTTACTCCGATTCGGGCAAATAATTCGATTACTGATGTCCATGTTAACGTAGTCACTGAATTGATGATTCTGAGTCAAATCGACTTACTTGGTCACGAGTTGCGGCCACAGGTTAAGGCCAACTTTCAAACTGTACAAAAAAATAGTATCTCATCTTCCACACTCGCATATTTTTTCCTCAAACGCTTTCAGTTCCCTTGAAGAAAGCTAATTTTGAAGTTTCTGATGTTCACAGACACCGAAAGAGCAACGAGCGCCACCAAAACTGACGAGATGCGTTTGAAAAAAAGAAAACGGTAAAACTTAAGATAAAAGAAGACTATACTAAGTTTCTATATTTATTTCTGTCGCTCGCCCTTTAGTTTAAACAACAGAGAGATGGACGAGCTGAAAATGTTTTTATTTTATAAATAGCTTTAAAGCCTAGCAGATGAAATGGCTGTTTGAGGACAGAAAATGATCGGAGCATTTACAGTAGAGGACCGCCAAACCATCAGTGATCTGTTAAAAGCACCACTGCACACAGGCTCCTGACAGGTCACTTAACCTTTTATTAAGGATAATTATGACCCCAATTTCTTTCAAGATGGTATAGCATATGATGACAATCGACGCCAGCAAAGGATAAGACAACCAAGGATAATATTGGACCTCGGTGGGGCACAAGATCAAGGTTATGTTTCTCTTCATCTGCCTCGCTGAAGATCATTACCGTTACTGTGTTTAAAAGTGAAACGTGTTTTTTCCCCTTTACAAAGTCTTTACTAGTTCTCCTACTTTACAATGGAGTCATTAATGTTAGTTAAACATTACTTGTACAGCATTTATTCATCATGTAGCCTACTAATGCCATAGTAAAATCCAAAGTTGGGCTTAACTAGTTAATTCAATGAGTTAACGAACTAATAATGACCAACTTAATTTTCATTGGCTAACATTTGGAAAGATTAATAAATACTGTAATGAATGTATTGTTTATTGCTTGTTCATGTAAGTAACTACATAAACTAATGTGCCTGTATTGTAAAAATCAACTACATAGCATATCAGCATGTCAACTACCAAAAGTAGTAACAACAATAATTCTCTATAATATAATTGCAATAAATAAGTTACATTTATGGGCAGCACGGTGGCGGAGTGGATAGCCCATTTGCCTCACAGCAAGAAGGTCGCTGGTTCGAGCCCCGGCTGGGTCAGTTGGCATTTCTGTGTGGAGTTTGCATGTTCTCCCCGTGTTTGCGTGGGTTTCCTCCGGGTGCTCCGGTTTCCCCCACAATTCCAAAGACATGCGGTACAGGTGAATTGGGTAAGCTAAATTGTCCGTAGTGTATGAGTGTGTGTGTGTGTGTGTGTGTGAATGAGTGAGTGTGTATGGATGTTTCCCAGAGATGGGTTGCGGCTGGAAGGGCATCCGCTGCGTAATACATATGCTGGATAAGTTGGCGGTTCATTCCGCTGTGGCGACCCCGGATTAATAAAGGGGCTAAGCCGAAAAGAAAATGAATGAATGAATGAAAGTTACATTTATTAATATTATTAACAGTCGAGCTTTCAAGTATGATAGATTATATAATAAAATAATAAACAATACAATACATTTCAACAGTATAATTACTGCATACATAGTATGCTAGATAGAAAAATATAATTTTCCTCCATAACTTCATTACAATTTGTTTTATTTATAAATAGATCTAATTATTACTAGTATTGTCATGATTATTTGGGTATTGTGAGTATTATCATTTTAATAAAACCCTCTTGTGGACAAGTGTTGAAAATTAGTGTGCTAAAAGTCAAGTAACTACACTATTTGGTTTGAAAAAATATATATATTATATATGTTTATAGACTTGTTCGATGTAATTGTGATGTTGTAGTGGTTTCCGGCTTTTCTCTTAATGAATCAAACTTAGTCTGGAGGTTATGAATATCAGAAGAATATACTTTATTGGAATATTTTCCAAAAAAGCAGAGACAGCCTGGAGCAAACCCATCTCAGTCTCTCCCCAGGACAAATCCGATGTCCCTCAAATTTGCTGTATCCTTTATCCTTACTTCCTCCCACCTTTGTGTTTTCACAGCTGGTTCCTGGTTCAACAGGCCTCTCCCAGCTCCTACTCCTTTACGACCCCAATTTAAAGTCCCCTCTTCTTCTTGGCCCTTATAATGTACAACTCTAATGTATTCATCACTATTTTACCACATATAGTTGAAATTTGGCAATCATTACTGGTGTTTGTTTTCAAGCATCTAAACAGGACCCTCCTATACCATACAGTATGTGTCTTTTCAAACATATATAACAGTTTCAACATATGTTGTATACATTTCATGCTTTTCTGACACAGATGTTTCTCATTGTATCCCCAAGTCCTCTCTCGTGCTCTTTTATGACCCCTTTGGCCTAACCTATCGCCTGTTTTCAAAGACATATAATGGCAGATTCATATGGCCCTCCCCTCACACAATTAAATGTGTCTTTACATAGGTTTAGAAAATAAAAATCTTCTTCAATGTCCACTTCAAAAATTGATAAATAAATAACAGTCATTGGAATAATAACGTTTTAGTTCAGCATTATATTAGGGTTAGATGTGGCATTTACAAAGATGTCAGTAGTAGTAATACTTTTGGTAACCCTTTATAATGAGACTGTATTGGTGAGTGTGTGTGTGTTTACTAACATGAACAGACAATGAACAATACATTTATTGCATTATTCATTCATTTTTGCTAACGTTAGTTAATGGAAATAAAGTCTAATTTTAACAAGCATGAATATGGATTTTAATAATGCATTAGTAAATGTTGAACGATGATTAATGCTGTACAAGTATTGTTCATTATTAATGTTCGTAAATACACTAACATTATTAAAAGAGTGTCCATAATTTTATACATTTTAATTTAGACATATTTATTCGATTTGTTTAGATAATTACTATTATATCACATTGCTGTCTTCTTGAAAACCCTACTCTGTATAGTTTTGCTCATTGACATTGCAGGTGTTCAATATTTCTTCTATCTGATTGTTAAGGGAGCTGAAGCTCAACGTGTAGGATCCCTTGAACAGAAACACAGCTACACAACCTACAGGTCAAGTCATCAGCAGAAGGCCGGCTAACAAATCATCTGATTGGCTCCGTCACCTGTTGAAACTCATCTGGAGTCGTGTGTGGCTGAAGAAATGAAGCTCGTTCCGTGTTAACCTGAACTTACAGTCAAGCTGACAGCAGCCTCAATCAATCCAGCAGCAGATATCAGCTCTCATCACTGCATCCTCCAGTCCTCTCAGCTCACAGATAAGTGTCACACACTACAGCCCATCTGCCCTGCAGTAATTACAGTCTGACCTCTCTGATTTTCTCCATATCGTTCCATATACAGACGCATAAGCCACAAATAGCTGTCCTTCTCCTCCTGTGTGTTCAAACATAGAAATGAGGATTTAGAACTGGTTCTAACATTACATACAATGAGCGATAGAAAGAAAGAATGAACTATCAATAGCAAGAATAAACAAGTGAACGAACTAACTAACTAACTAACTACATTTACAAATACAATTATATAGCGCTTTTCTGGACACTCAAAGTGCTTTACACATTAGGGGGGGGGGGTCTCCTCCTCCAACACCAGTGTGCAGCATCCATCTGGATGACGCAATGGCAGCCATATTGCCAGACCACACACCAGCTGATTGCTGGAGAGAAGACAGGGTGATAAAGCCAATTATGATATGGGGATGGTTAGGAGGATGGACAAAAGCCAGTGGGCAAATTTGGCCAGGATGACAGGGTTAAACCCCTACTCTTTTCATAGGACATCCTGGGATTTTCAATGACCACAGAGAATCAAGACCTCAGTTTAACATCTCATCCAAAAGACGGCACTAACTGAGCAGTATAGAGTCTCCATCAATATACTGGGGCATTAGGACCCACACAGACCGCAGGTTGAGCACCCCCTGCTGGTCTTACTAACACCAATTCCGGCAGCAACCTAGCTTTCCATGTGGTCTTCCATCCAGGTACTGACCGGGTGCAGTCCTGCTTAGCTTCAGTGGGCAACCATGTGAGAGTTGCAGAGAGTTAGCTGCCGGTTAGAATAAGCGAATGAACTAAAGAGCGAGCGAACCAAAGAGCGAGCAAGAGAACGGACCAAAGAGCGAGCGAGAGAACGGACCACAGAGCGAGCGAACGAACGAACTAAAGAGCGAGCGAACGAACAACCCCAAGAGCAAGCGAGCGAATTAACAACCCAAAGAGCAAGCGAGCGAATTAACAACCCAAAGAGCGAGCGAACGAACGAACCAAAGAGAGAGAGAGAGAGCGAACGAACGAA
>CAIGQW010052695.1:205663-216752 GCA_903798125.1 Danio choprae
GATAGATCGATAGATAGAACGATTGACAGAACGATAGACAGAATGATAGATCAATAGATAGAACGACAGAACGATTGACAGAATAATAGATCGATAGATAGAACAATAGAACAATTGACAGAATGATAGACAGAATGATAGATCGATAGATAGAACAACAGAACGATAGACAGAACGATAGACAGAATGATAGTTCGATAGATAGAACGACAGAACGATTGACAGAATGATTGACAGAACGATAGATCAATAGATAGAACGATAGATAGAACGACAGAACGATTGACAGAATGATAGATCGGTAGATAGAACGACAGACAGAATGATAGATCGTTAGATAGAACGACAGAACGATAGACAGAATGATGGATCAATCGATAGAACGATAGACAGAATGATAGATCGATAGATAGAACGACAGAACGATCAGAAATAATAGATCATAACTGAGTGTGTTTTAACTTAATGGGGCAAGCCAAATAATCTCATCTAAAACAGAACAAGATCATTGTACTTCGCCTTCAGAAAAGCTTCTCCTTTTTGCAGTGTGTTTCAGCCATGTCGAGAGCTGAATGCTAATTTGCTTATCCGCTACATATCATTATTTTACAAAAAGATCTCAGCACATCCCCTCATACACCAGCCATGCAGGCTTTTATTGTTATTTCTTTTCCAGGCAAACCATTGCTTAGAGGTTTTGATTAAACTTTGCTTGTCAATGAAATGACTAGTAAAACCTCCAGGCTACACACACAAGAACACAGATGTCGCAGTCATGATATATAACAGGATCTCATTCAGGTCATGTTGGTTAATCCAACAAACAAGGAGGAAGAAAAGATTAGACAAAAAAAACAACAACAAAAAAATCAGCTCCAAGTGGCCTGCAATATGATTTTACGTGATTAAGCGCGTCGTTCGTATTGTTTTTGGTCCCCTTTTGGGGTCGTCACATTGGTAATTATTAACAATTGTGCAATTACTTTGGCTTCTTTTGCCTTGATTGCCGGAACGGAGAGCCAGATATCCATGCGGGTGAGTAAATAAATTCAAGATGAAGTGGCGCAGTAATTGAAAGCAGTTTATCACAGCTCTCAGATTTCCTTGTCTGAGTGAGTTCTGTTGAGCTTTGATCCGCACAATTAGCATTGAGATGTGTCGTCTTTAAAGTGCAGCCAGCGACGTGTGGCTTTCTGCAGCTCATCCACAGCTCACGCTCACATTAAAGCCGTAGTTCACAAAAAAATGAAATCTCAGGCATCGTTTTCCTGCCCTCGACTCGTCCAAAACCTATTTGAGATTCTTTCTTCTGCTGAACACAAAAGATGATATTTTGAAGAGCGCTGGTTGATGGTATCCATTAGTCTGGGGTGTAATTAGTTGCTAAATTACTGTAATTACATTTGTTTTCTGTTCAAAAGTAAGGTAAGGGATTATTCATTCATTCATTTTCTTTTCGGCTTAGTCCCTTTATTAATCTGGGGTCGCCACAGCGGAATGAACCACCAACTTAACATGCATATGTTTTACGCAGCGGATGCCCTTCCAGCTGCAACCCATCACTGGGAAACATCCATACACACTCATTCACTACAAACAATTTAGCTTACCCAATTCACCCAATTAGCTTACCTTTGGACTTGTGGGGGAAACCGGAGCACCAGGAGGAAACCTACGCAAACACGGGGAGAACATGCAAACTCCACACAGAAACGTCCACTGACCCAGCCGGGGCTCGAACCAGAGACCTTCTTGCTGTGAGGCGATTGTGCTACCCACTGCGCCACCTTGCTGCCCAAGGTAAGGGATTACTTTTAGGTAATTTAATAATAGTTATAACATAATCGCCTTAACCCCTTAACGGTCACCCCCACTTTTTGAATATAGACATGAAAATAACATGCTCGTCTTAAACGAATGCCAAGCACGCAAAATACACGGAGTTTTTCTTTTATTGCACTTGGAGATTTGAGTTCAAATACATATTTTCAAAGGCAGTTTTCTCAATACAAGGTTCTTGTCCCTCCTGCACTGAGCCATACATCTCCACTTCAGCAACACTTGCATTCACCAGATTTATTCATGTCTCTATTCTGAAGGATTTTACAGAGAGATGTGTGCATACATATCATTTCTTTGATAATATACAACGTTTTACTCTACAAAAAGTGATGAAAATGTATTTATTTTCTGGTGTTTTGCTGAAAAATATGGCTAAAAAAAGGAATTTAAAGCCTTCCTTTTTTCCAATGTTCAGATAGTTGTGCAGATAGAAAGGCTGTGAAAGCGTGCGCCCATGCCTGAAATGCGACTTCCGGAGGACAGTAACAGACTCTGAAATGAGACGCAGATTCAGAGTTCCACATGAGGTGGTTATTAAATAGCAAATAATATGAATATTACGAACGTAGACATAAGGTGAGCAGGTTGCATTGTAACCCCGTGTCCTAACAACACGCTACGTGAGCAGATTTGCAGTGATAATTTGGCTGTTTGCACCAGACGAAACATGACAGAAATTTAAATACAGCCATTCAGAAGCACAGAATATGCACACACTTACAAAATGGTAAAGTTTATAATCTTATTAATACATATTAAACCTCTTTAACATTATTAAATGAACATGCTGAATCAGTGATATGTGTTGGTTTGGAGTCACAAATCTGAAGTTCAATTTCAAGCGGTTTATTTTATTTTCAAGATCTGAGGTGAACTATCCGCTGCTGCTTTTAGTAGTATGGCAATAAATGTCATGTAAAATGGCATTCAAACAAAAATAAAGCACATGAGGTGTATCTGGGGTGATCATTGTCAGTTTTCTGTTGTTCAGCTGCAAGAAATAGAAGCAGTCTCTAATATATCAATTCAAGGTGTTGGTTAGAACAAAAACTGCTTTTAATAATGAAAAATATTCCTTCTATCGTGCGCCATTGCTTTTATAACATGATTTAAATCAGCCTTTAGGCCCGATAGTCAGACTCGATCGATCCTGTTGGTCCTGGCAACTTGCAATTGCGTTTGTTTTGATTAAGAATTTGATTAAGAATACCTAGTTCAACCACTGGGTGTCAAACTTACATACTGCACCTTTAAACATAACTTTTTAGAAAACATAGTACTTAGTAGTTTGTTTGTGCATGCAATTGTTTATGCAGTCAACTGGGGAAATATTGTGAAAAGCAGTGTTGGGCACGCTCCTTTAGAATAGTAATTAGTTATAGTTACTAGTTACTTCTCACAAATAGTAACTGAGTATTTGAGTAACATAATTATAAAAGTAACTAATTACCGGGGAAAGTAACTATTGCGTTACTTTAAAAACTCTAATGTTAAATTACTCTAAAATAAATAGAAACAACCATCAAATTCAACACATCATTATATTCTCATTACTGTAGTTGCACAACAAAGCACAACAGATGGTTTAGAACTTAGAGATATTATTGTGTTTAATTCTGTCTGAGTAATAAGTGTTTGCGGTGGAGAAAAATTAAGTTTTATTTGCTTTGACGTCGTGGCTTCGTCTCCTCCTTTGGTAGCAAAGCTCACGTTATCACCTGCGTAGCCATTTTGTGGCGTCTTTAGATTAGAATTACTTGTCACAGATGCAGAGAGACTCTTTTTTCCTGGCGTTAGTTGCACGATACATAAACATTCTTGCCTTTCACCTCAACGAGGGAAAAGCAGTGCTTATATTTCCAGTTTGCAAACGCTACCTTTGAACTTGTTGGATTTGCCATCGTTCTGACTCCTAGTTGTTGGTGTGTGCGACTGATTGTGCGTGTGCTTGTGTGTGAACACCCGCACTACTCTGCCTCTGATTGGCAAACGCTGGAAATGTACTCTAAGCCAATCATCACGTTCTCAGTTACATCACGTTCACAGACGCACCAATCATCACCACTGGTTGGTTATGTGTCCCTCCCCAGCCCCAAACACACACACAGCCCAGAAAGAGAGGTCCTATGGCTGAGAGAGCCGCTGCTCACATGAAAACCGCTTCAGTTTTCTCAATTATAGTCACGCACATTTTATTGTCAGTAACGGTGTTGTAACGGGGCAAAACAGTCATTCATTTGATTACTCGTTACTGAAAAAAGAATTGTCGTTAGAGACACCATTTATTGATAGCGCCGTTATTCCCATCACTGGTGATACCTATTATTTCTTTTCTTTTTTCACCCCATTCACCTCCAGTATCTTTCCTTAAAGGGACAGTTCACCCAAATATGAAAATTGTCATCACTCATTTTTTACTCATCCATCCAAACCTGTTTCTTCTTCAACACAAAGGAAGATATACTGAAGAATAATGAAAACTGACTTCCATAGTAGTTTTTGTTCCTACCAGGGATGCTAATGGCTGCTTTTTTTCCAACATTCTTCAGAATATCTTACTTTATGTTCAAGCAAAGAAAGCTCAAAGCCAAGTGTGAGAAAGAGGAAGTAATTGTAAATTGTGGGTGAACTATCCCTTTAAGAGTCTAAGTAAAGTACCGGATTACTTTAAGAGCTGCAATGGTCATCTCTCAAAGGGCTTTCTTTGTGTTGTTGTCTTTTTCCCCATTCAAAGCAGGAAACTATTGATAATTAGAGAATTAAAGAATACAGAGAGTCGGATAGCATTATCTCAGAATAAACCTTCGTTATAAGCTTTTACTTTGTGTTAATGGACTGTGCATTACGGCTGTACATTATGCAAGTAATGCATGCAAGTAAACAATCATGAAATATTGATTTGATTTCACGTCCATGTAGGAAATTGGTTGCCAGGGACGACACAAACCCAGCTTCAGCGCAAAATGCTGCAAGACTAATTTAAAATCAATCATCCCGGAAAGTACATATTTAATGGACATGCATGTATTAATGTGCATTCACACACTTTTTTTAATGAGAGCTGTATTTATGGTAAAAATGAATCTAAAATAAGGTGACTAATAGTTTTTTTAGTTGTTAAAAGGCAACACTTTACAAAAGGTCCCATTAAATAACATTATATAATGCATTAACAACATTAAACATTAACACAGTACAGTGTGTTACCCCATATGTTATTTAATGCTAATCCTTCATTCATTCATTCATTCATTTTCTACCACTTTTCCGGGGCCGGGTCGCGGGGTCAGCAGTCTTAGGAGAGAAACCCAGACTTCCCTCTCCCCAGACACTTCCTCCAGCTCCTCCGGGGGGATCCCGAGGCGTTCCCAGGCCAGCCGAGAGACATAGTCCCTCCAGCGTGTCCTGGGCATTCCCCGAGGCCTCCTCCCGGTGGGACATGCCTGGAACACCTCCCTAGGTAGGCGTCCAGGAGGCATCCGAAACAGATGCCCGAGCCACCTCAGCTGGCTTCTCTCGATGTGGAGGAGCAGCGGCTCTACTCCGAGCTTCTCACCCTATCTATAAGGGTGCGCCCTGCCACCCTGCGAAGGAAACTCATTTCAGCCGCTTGTATCCGAGATCTTGTCCCTCCGGTCATGACCCAAAGCTCATGACCATAGGTGAGAATAGGAACGTAAATTGACAAAGCTCTCGATTTACCGGTAATGTTAATCTTAGTTAATAAAAATGCAGTATAAGCTAAAGGTTTATTAAATAAAATTACTAAATATACTTTCATTAATTGACTATTTACTCAAATTAAAAATGACTTCAAAAGAGTTTTTCATTGTTATTGATAACTAGTTGGGTTAACTAATATAAAAAATAAATCAATAAAACCTTCCTGGAAAGTCTAAAAGACAATTAAGATGAACTCAAATAAGGTTTATTTAGAAATTTTTAAACTTTTGAATACACATTTATTTTCATAAAAGCAATTATTAAGCAAGTATTAATTTTCAAATTAAATGTTTTGCATGGTTATAATTATAATAAAATATAATATATTATTATATATTTGTTTAGAATTATAATAAAAAAATTCTACTACAAAGAAAGGTTGACTCAACTCAAAATTGCAAGGCAACTTGCTGCACAGCTTTTTTTTTAAGTTGACTCAACTTTCAACCCAAGTACTGCCCTAGACTCGATGTAAGTTGAGTCAACTCAAATGTCCTGAGGCTGGCTGTCTTAAAATTTTAAGTTGAGTCAACTTTTTTTAGACTACTACTATTACTACTATGACCACCACGACGACTACTAGTACTACAAATATTAAGCAAGCATTAATTTTCTAATTAAATGTTTTGCATGATTATAATACTTCTAAATATAATGATAAAAATAATACACATATTGTTTAGAATATAATAATTATAATTACTACTACAACATCTTAAGTATAATATTATAATTATTAATTAAGCAAGTATTAATTTCCAAATAGGGTGGCACAGTGGGTAGCGCTGTCGCCTCACAGCAAGAAGGTCACTGGTTTGAGTCTCGGCTGGGTCAGTTGGCATTTCTGTGTGGAGTTTGCATGTTCTCGTGGGTTTCCTCCGGGTGCTCCGGTGTCCCCCACAGTCCAAAGACATGCGCTATAGGTGAATTGGGTAAGCTAAATTGGCCGTAGTGTATGTGTGTGAATGAGTGTGGGTGTATGGGTGTTTCCCAGTGATGGGTTGCAGATGGAAGGGCATCCTCTGCGTAAAACATATGCTGGATAAGTTGGCGGTTCATTCCGCTGTGGCAACCCCTGCTTAATAAAGGGACTAAGCTGAAAAAAGTGAATGAATGATTGAATAATTTTTAAATGCATCTCAAGTATAATAAAATAGAAGTTAGAAATTATTTTTAATATTAAACTGTATTAGACTTAACTATAATAACTATTAATTTGACAGTTTAATAAGAATAAAAATAATAATAATAAAGCATTTTATTTCAAGGCACCTTTCTTGACACTCAAAGTCACCATACAAGACAGCAAGGGCAGTCAGTATTAATAAAAACACAACATAAAAGTCAATAGCAAACAATACAATTTGGAAAAAGTGCAGTTTAGTTAGAGAGTAGGCTTTTCTAAACATGTGTGTTTTGAGTTTAGATTTAAAAGAGAGTTTAAAACTACGGAGAACAGAAGGAAGTGGTTTCCAAAGCTGGGGAGCAGAGGTGGATGGAAGAAGAAGGTCTGAGGGTTCGAGTAGGTGTGGCGATATGAACAAGATTAGTAAGGTATGGAGAAGCAAGGGTATGAATGGCTTTAAAAGTGAGAAGCATAAACAAAATAAATAAAATCCAAGAAACAAAACAAAATAAATAAAATAAAGTCAGAAACATAGACCTGAATTACTCTATATAACTCTAGAAATTATGCCTTATTTGTACGTGTTTAATTGAAGGCATGTCTTTACAAAATCTTAATTATTTTTGAAACATTGTATTGTCGGCTTGGGTATATGATATGAATTCAGTTCAAACAAAGAAATAAACGTAACAAATAAATATTTGTCTGATCTGAACACTGTTGCAGCTGCTGAAAAAACATTTAGTATATAAAAAAGGAGAAAAAAAACACATCCAAACATGCAATCAACAGGTCATTTAAACCAAAGCCGCTAGTAGTGTATAATCTAATGAACTCCAGACACAGAGTAACTCCAGAAGACACTAAACGTGATATAAAATCAGCTACAGAGTAAATAAAACTGGCAAACAGTGAAAACATACAACCTTATCAATTATTCATGCTTGGGTTTGATTATTGCTTCTCTTCTCTCGGCTGTAGAGCTGCGTCTGCAATATAAAAGCAGCAAAAGTGTTAAGTAGCTTCACTATTGCCAGCTGAGTCCCCGGGACGGGTTCATGCACACACACACACACACACACACACACACACACACACACACACACACACACACACACACACACACACACACACACACACACACACACACACACACACACACACACACACACATACACACACACACACACACACACACACACATACACACACACACACACACACACACACACACACACACACACACACACAACCCAGAGAGAGAAAAAAAAAACTTGAGGAAAACTCACCATAGCAGCCAGCGTCACGTTATCAGCCATGACAGCAGCGTAACGCCGCGTTTCTGGTTCTATTGTGTTCTCGGCCATGCGTTCACTCAAAACACGGCAGATGTCTGATTTTCTGCTAGTCTGCTTATGGATCTGAACATCTGTGAACAACAAACAAAACAAGCAGACACGGTGTTCACAAAAAATACAACTAAAATCACAAATAATCTCAAACCAGTGCTATTTTAGAAATGCTGTCGCTTTTAATAGTTTTATTTCTTTATTTTTTTACATAAATATTTCGTTTTTTTTTATTTTTATAATTTGACTAATTTTGCTTTAGCTTTAACTAAATAAAAATGTTAATAATTTACAAATATTAATTTCATTTTCTTTTCGGCTTAGTCCCTTTATTAATCTGGGGTCGCCACAGCGGAATGAACCGCCAACTTATCCAGCGTATGTTTTACGCAGCGGATGCCCTTCCAGCTGCAACCCATCACTGCGAAACATCCATACACACCCATTCACACTCATACACTACGGACAATTTTAGCCTACCCAATTCACCTATACTGCATGCCTTTGGACTTGTGGGGGAAACCGGAGGAAACCCACGCCAACACGGGGAGAACATGCAAACTCCACACAGAAACGTCAACTGACCCAGCCGAGGCTCGAACCTGCGACCTTCTTGCTGTGAGGCGATTATGCTACCCACTGCGCCCCCGTGAGGCCAATTTACAAATATATATTAAATTAAAAATTGCAAGTGTCCATTATTCATTCATTCATTTTCATTTCGGCTTAGTCCCTTTATTAATCTGGGGTCGCCACAGCGGAATGAACCGCCAACTTATCCAGCATATGTTTTACGCAGCGGATGCCCTTCCAGCTGCAACCCATCTCTGGGAAACATCCATACACACCCATTCACACTCATACACTACGGACAATTTAGTCTACCCAATTCACCTGTACCGCATGTCTTTGGACTTGTGGGGGAAACCGGAGTACCCGGAGGAAACCCACGCCAACACAGGGAGAACATGCAAACTCCACACAGAAACGCCAACTGACCCAGCCGAGGCTCGAACCAGCGACTTCTTGCTGTGAGGCGAACGTGCTACCCACTGCGCCACTGTGAGGCCCTCAAGTGTCCATTACATTATTACTATTATTAGCTAGTTTTATATATTTCCAAGTTTAACTAAATGAACAATTCCATGACAATTAGCAAACATAAAACGTTTAAAATAAAGATAATAAAAGTCATGTTTAATAATGTAATGTAAAATAATGATTAAAATAAACGTTTTAGTCTAGTTATCTATAATAACTATTAAACTTTCCACTGTATATCTTATATACACAATATATTTTTAAATATTTATATAATTTTAGATTTCTTTTAAGATCAAATACATACATTCTAGACAATTTGACTATAAAAAATGGACTATTTTACTTTTTTATTGGCTTTAGAAATTAGCATGATAGTTTTTTAACATGTTTTATTATTTTAGTGTCAGTTATTTTAATAAATGAAGCTATAGACAACCAGTTAATCATATACAAATATTTTAGATTGTTAACTTTAAAAATGCTAATTCCAATTTTTAGTTAAAAACTTAATTACAAGGACACAGTTTGAGCCAAAACCATATCAGAACTGCATTATTCATACATTCATTCATTTTCCTTTGGCTTAGTCCCTTTATTCATCAGGATCGTCACAGCAGAATGAACCGTCACCTTATCCAGCATACGTTTTATGCAGCCGATGCCCTTCCAGCTGCAACCTAGTACTGAGAAACATCCACACACATACACTACGGCCAATTTAGTTCATTCAATTCACCTATAGCGCATGTCTTTGGACTGTAGGGGAAACCGGAGCACCCGGAGGAAACCCAAGCCAACACGGAGACAACATGAAAACTCAACAAAGAAACGGCAACTGACACAGCCGGGACTCGAACCAGCAACCTTCTTGTTGCGAGGCGACAGTGCTAACCACTGAGCCACAGTGTCGCCCTAACTGCATTATATAGCATTGACAAATGTATTTTAATGAAAGGCATATGAATCATTATTGGACGATTATGATTCCACTCATAGCTTAGGCATCTATGAAATGAATAAGGCAGTTGTTTGACAGGCAATGCATGGAAGCAATCAACAATAACTCCATAAATTATAATTATTAAATTAAATAAAAACACCAGCAACCGCGTGCCACTGGGGGCCTTCTGCCCCAATTTCTGCAGAATACAGAATATATAATGTGCACAGTCTGCTGATTTTCTTTATGCCTGCAGTACCTGGATGACCTGCTACAAGTGCATACACAACAACATGAGTTTCTAACCCCATTTTGAGAAACAAAGTCTCACTCATCATTTTTCACAGCTTGACTTGTTTGATCAAACTGCCAAAAGCTTGATATTTTAATACAATACAAAAATAAAAGTATCCTAAAGCGTCAGTTATCAGTTATAAAAGCTGTGCATTTGAAAGGCTTTCCACTGTATGTCAAGTACAGCGTCACATATTCTGCATGAATCTTTTGGAGATCTAAAAACATCCAATCAAATTCTGTTCAAATCAACAACCTACATCGAATTAGACGAACGAAATGTGTAGCATGACTAGCCAGCGTAAGGACGCAGATGCACTGGGGCGTTGTTTTTCCAGTGTTTACGAATAGATTACATGAAAAAGATCACGAGTAATCTTGACAAACTGTACATCAGTCTACAGATACAACCCTCAAGCAGCCATTGTAGCTAGTTGTTTTTCAATGGGAAGCTTATAAAGAATGTATTTGATAAATTTGTGCAAGTTGTACAGAACACGCTTATTAGATATGAAGTACATACTTATCATTGTAATAACAAGACACACACGCATCCATTGCTGTACATCACGGTTTATTTTAAAAGGGGAGGTTAATTGACTCATTTACCAGTTAATCTTATTTTAGTTTTAAGGAGACTTATTATGGCCCTTTTTACAAGATGAAAAATAAAATAAGACTCTGATGTCCCTAGAGAGAGAGAGAGAGAGAGTGTGTGTGTGTTTGTGTGTGTGTGTGTGTGTGTGTGTGTGTGTGTGTGTGTGTGTGTGT
>CAIGQW010052695.1:216762-229443 GCA_903798125.1 Danio choprae
GTGTGTGTGTGTGTGTGTGTGTGTGTGTGTGTGTGTGTGTGTGTGTGGCTTCAGCTTAAAATACTACACAATTAATGTTTTATAACTCTTTGACACAGACCCTTTTAGGCTTTGACCCAAATTGTGCCGTTTTGGTGACTGTCGCTTTAAATTCAAATGAGATTGTGCTCTTTTCAAAAGAGGGCGGAGCTACAAATGCCTGTGTGTCAGCATAGTGGCAGATATTAAAGTGTATATTGTGCATCTAAAACTCACACACTTATAATGCCTCTTAGTCACTGACATTATATTAAGCAGGTGAAAACTCTAATAACAGGCGGCTGCTTCTCCCTCAGGGCTGTTTATGCTAATGAGGACGAGATCATCACTAATGGGCGGGGCTTCCCCCCTCTGATGACACATACAAAGGGAGAAAGTCAGTCAAAGTGTTTCTGCAGACTGTTTTTATCAAGTGTGATTATAAAAAATAGAATTAATTACTTTTTACCATTAAACGCTGGCTATATTTCCACACTGTTGCCACACAACTGTCTTTAAACCCCTTATAAAAGTGATTTGTGTATAATAGGTCCCCTTTAAATTAGAATATCTGTAACATTGTAACATATAAATTCAAGTATCCACCCACAAAGCTTCAGTTATCATGACAACTTCAGTAAGATACTACAACTTATTAAAAATGGGCTATGTGTAGAATTCAGAAAGCACAAAAATTACATCAAAGGTTTAATTAAAGCAATAAATTAGAATTTCTGCACCGCAGGGGGTTTCCTTCAAACCTATAGGCAATATATGAAAACATCTAATCTGTAAGCAATGCACTAGTTTTTAAAAGTCAATCTAAAGAGAAAAAAATTAGCTAACATGAAAATAATGTGCATAAAAACGAGAACGGTGACAGGAATCAGGCTCCAAAATAATGATATATTACTCAATCAATAGCATTTTATTGCGACATTCCATCTAGTTGTTTAAGCCGTCAGCAATCGGAGAAAGAAATTATTCATGCCTCGTTTCGAAGCCAAACGCTGAAGCTTGCCAAGAATACCGATAAAGTGTTTCCGCGATGAGTCCAGCTGTTCTTTACAGAGCCATGCAAGTCTACAAGCAGCCGAATTAAAAAAAGCAACATGTCTAACGTTCTTTAGCTGCAAGTTTGTTGGATTTATATATAAAGCATGCGGGTGGTAAAATGTTGATGGTTGAAACCAATTACGCATAAGCAACAAGTACAATAGGATGCTGTTCAGAATAGAACATTTAGAGTCTGTTATTGTGACAAAGACATCATGTTTTCATGGATAAACATCTTTTGTTGGTCCCAGAACAATATATAAACATTTTCTCAGAGGAGGAAATAAATATTAAAAAGTCTCTAGGTTAGCAAATCAGCAGCACAAAATAAAACTAATAGTATGTAAAACATGGGTTGGAAATTAATGGTGGCTTACAGACAGCAATCAATAATCATAATCATAATAATAATAATAATAATAATATTTTGAGACACATGTGGACCTCATTCTTTCATTCGTTTTCTTTTCGGGTTAGTCCCTTTATTATGCTGGGGTCGCCACAGCGGAATGAACCGCCAACTTATCCAGCAAATGTTTTATGCAGCGGATGCCCTTTCCCTGGGAAACATCCATACACACTCATTCACATACATACACTACAGACAATTTAGCTTACCCAATTCACCTATAACGCATGTCTTTGGACTGTGGGGGAAACCGGAGCAAACCCACGAGAACACAGGGAGAACACAAACTCCACACAGAAATGCTAACTGACCCAGCCGAGGCTCGAACCAGTGATCTTCTAGCTGTGAGGCAATTGTGCAACCCACTGCGCAACTATGATGGCAAATGTGGACCTATAAAAAAAATTCTGATTCTGAAAATGCATGTGCTTCAGGACTTTTACAGACATGTTTATAAAACACTTTGTACAATACATAGTTTAAAAAGCATCTTTGCTGAAAATAATGATGATGTTTATTATAGGGCTGTCAAAATTCATCTTCTTTGGTGCACTGCGATGCATTCGCGGACAATTCGGTATCGGTTGAGTAATAGATCCTAACTCATAGGTCGATTCCAGGAGGGCTGCAGCTCTGCACAGCTTTGCTCCAACCCTATTCAAACACAGCTGATCCAAATACTCGAGTGTTCAAAAGAGTCTTGAACACCTTGATTAGTTGGATCAGCTTTGTTTGGTTAGGGTTATAAAAATATAAAACTGTGCAGAGCTGCAGCCCTCCAGGAATCGACTTTGAGACCTATGCCCTAACTGGTTATTACGTACTGACGTCATTTATCTCATATATGCTATATTGCGCTAGCATTAGCTTGCTATGGCGAGGGAGGTGAGCGCAAGTAATTAAAACGCTCCAACTCCAAGCAGCGCACAATTCACTGCGTGTGCGTTTGCTGGACAGTCTTTCACTGAAGTTACAGCAGAAGCCCCTATTTCACTGATATGGAGAAATTGAAAGCTGTAAACTCCCTCTCTGCTTTCCTCTCTCGCTCTCATTGTGGAACTTTGACCTGCTGCCGTGAGGTAACGTTTCCTCTCCTCTCGGCTGTTACAGCGATACTTCTGGATCCAGACATGACTGTGTCTGCAGAGCGAGATTTCTCCACCTCGTCTCTTATGGATCAGCTGTGATCGCTGCTACCGTTTATCAGTGGCACTCAACGGTGAACAGCGCCAGAGCGTTACAGCCAATCGCAGCCCTTTCTGTGGAGCATGTGACCAATCATAAGCATTTAACAATTCGATCGACAACGCTCAAAAAGCAAGCGGCATAATATTTACATGTGTTGATTTGCTTTAAATGCTCATGTTGTTCTGTGCACGTACTTGAGTTTTGTTTGATACATTCAAAGAGTGTTTTCATTGAGCAGGTCAAATTAAAGGAGCAATTCATATATCTGACTGCTTGTATTAAAGGACAAAATTGTATTACAAATACATATCAAATGTTTTCATAAATTATACACATTAATACAACAATTCTTGTGCTGTGAAATATAAAATAGTGTACGGAAAGCATCGTCAATGCATCTTGATGCACCGAGGCATCGAATCGATGGCATGATAATCGTAACCGAACTGAACCGTGAGACCAGTATAGGTTCACACCTCTAGTTTATAATATCATAATGCCTAATTGTCACATTTAGCATATTAGCGTTGGCCAATAATAGTTTCGCAATCAAACAGTGGAGATTTAATATATATGTCCATACAAACAAAACCATATATTCAGTTCACATTATAGTATATATACTATATATGTGTATTTTTGTGTTAAGTATTACTTGTAAACATCATTGAGTACACCTTCTTCTGAAAATGTATATTTTTATCCATTTCTAAGTGAATATTGCCAATCATTTTTGGTACATTTAAACAAAACTGTTTTATTAAACATGTTATATTCATTAAAATAAGAGTTTGGTCACCTAACATCTTCAGGAAAGGAAAGATGACACATTTCGATTCAAACGAGCTACTGTAAAAATACGCATCTTCATTTTTCCTGTTTATTCAAATTTTACTTAACATTTTTCCTCAACTTATTACTATTATGTGTATTAATTTTTGGACTGTGATCTTCATTTTTTTTTGTTAGATTAGTTCCAGTTTTGGCTTTGGTACAGTCTAATCTAACGTATATACACAAACATATTACTGTAAAGCATCCTATAGAAAATATTCATTTAAAAGAGAAGGGTGTGCTCGTTTATGCCGAGCGCTGTACTCCAGTAAATAATAAACAAACACATACACACAAAAAAATAAATAAATCACTTAAGTTGCTCTAAATAACGAATTTCTTAATTTGTTGTGATTTAAAATCAGGGTCATTCCACTAAATAATGCATTTCTTAACATGTTTTAAAATGTGGCATAATTTAACACTTAGGCCCAATCCCAATTCTACCTCTTAGCCCTTCCCCTTACCCCTACCCCTCGTTTTGCGCATTCATGTGAAGGGGGAGGGGTGTCCCAATTCTCTTTAGCTTGAAGGCGTAGGGCTAAGGGGAAGGGCTAGATTTCCATTGAAACTGAGATTTTTCAGGACCACACTCGAAACCAAGGAGTACAAAAATTTCCCAGAATACACCATCTACAACAGCGGCAAGGCTGTATATGCGAGTCGGGAGATGCAAAAATGAGGGGTTTTTGTCATTATTACAAAATTTTACAACAAACAAGCATATATTTAATACATAATTATAGCGTTCGTGTTTTACCGTCATGCTTTAAAAAAAAAAAAGATTAAAAAAAAAAACGCTAAATTTCGCTATCTATAATCCATAATAAAAACTCCTGTATAGCAGTCCCACAACATACTTTCACATCTGTCACTCGAATACCCTGTCAGAAAAGTCTAGTGGCTGGGAATGAGCTTTTTACAGTGTCTGGAATAATGTTAATGTTGTTTTCATGTGTTTATATGGCCACGGTGTAAATGCACAGTACAGTTACGAGCTTATTGCCACATTATATCGTTATGATAACATGATATCATTGATATCAGTGATTTCCTGAAGAAAAAAACAACACAACTGGCATAACTACATCAGTCACCATCATCGATCTCATATGAAGAGATCGTGATGACATATGATGACGTGTGCAGGTGCTGTAGTGGTGCTGTAGTAATGTCCCATTTCTTAGGGGTAAATGTTGAAGCCCTTCTTCTTAACACTCTGTTTCAAGGGGCAAGGGGAAGGGAAGGGGTAGGGGCACAAAAATAGAATTGGGATTGGGCCTTAATCAAATTCTAAGGTTAGATATGCTTATAATAATGCTTCATTTGTTATTACTTAATGTCATGCCTTTGTGGTGACAATGAAAAATGCCAAGTTTTGTTTAATTTAAAACAATCTGGCATCCCCCCAGAAACTACTCCGTTCTATTTGACAAAAAAGCACACACAGCAACAAAATCAATACAGCGAGCTTTAACTTTATAAGAACAATATATAACAGTCTAAAACCCAAACTCAAAAACTGAAGTCCATGACTAAAGAAAGTTTCCCTGGCGTATGTGCAACCGCAGCGCCATCGATGAGACACAGAGATAAGCGGTCATTTTTGGGACCAGCCATAATGCTTTGCTGAGGATATCAATGCTCACTTATTTACTTTCTGTCTCACACAGACCAGAGTTTCAATCTGGCCTCATCCATCTGGCCAGAAATGATAAAAGATATGATAGAAGGAGAGAAGAAAAAAAAGTCTGGGTGAAAGCATCAGGATGCCCGATTTTTCGACCTTAATGCATGACGGCATCGCACAAAACAACACAACGAGCTCCTGAATAAGTTTTATCTGGGCTTGTCACTACTAAAACACGCTTTCACGGCAGTCATTAAATCCTTTAGCAAAGGGAATCGTCCCAGCATACTTTATACCCCACCCATGCTGTAGTAGGTGTCCAGTGATTTGTAACAATTGATATTTCCTGACAAGAGTCCTTTGGGCCGTTGCCTTTAGGGTTGGTATTGACTGATCGCATTTGGCGGTCGAGTCGACTTTTGAGCTAGAACAGTAATTCACCCGCGGTCTCTCCTCAGTAAGCACCACCTTTCAGACAGCAAAATAAAGCCATGCCTTGGCCAATCTACAAAAGCTGGCAGCAGAACATTTTCGGCTGGAGTCCGGGTTAGTCTTGCGGAACTAGACTTTGGACTTTTTGCATATAAGGAGGTGTGGAAGAAATAGAAAAAGGTACGTGTCAGCATTCATCCAATGCAATCTTAAGCCAGTTTGTGACTACCACATTATATGGTAAAATTGTAACCAATTCAAAGGCATTTCAAGTCAAGTCAAGTCGAGCTTTATCGTCATTGCGCTAATTGTGTGGACATACAGAAGAACGAAATGTCGTGTCTCGCAGGACATAAATTAATCATAAATACAAACACAACACTGGACATAAGAGCTATTTTAAAGAGCCTACGCATAACGAACACATACCGTAAGATACTTAAATTATACACATAAGACAGGCTATACAAGTACTTTAACATGAGACTGAACAATGTTGTCCAGGATATTGTGCAAGAGGTATTTAAGGTTTAATATTGTGCAAGAGGTATTTAAGGATAGCATAGTTTTCATTATTGAGTCCTTGTAAGGTGGAGTTTAGATGAAGCGTCAGGTGCATAAGAGAGAAGAGTGTTTCTACAGGTGGTTTGTCAAGCCCACTCACCTGAATGAACACAATTTGAAATGCACAGTGTTTCCAAGAGACATGGAGTGATTAGGAAAGTGTCTCTAGTGCAAATGTGCAACCTGGTGCAAGAGTCAGAGAGATGAGAGGGTGTCTTTTCTACAGGAGGTTTGTTAAGCCCACTCACCTGTATGGGACATACTCAGGAATGCATGGGGAGGAATGAGGCCATTGGTACATTCTGTTCAGTCTGCTTATGCTAGAGAGTAACAGTTGTATTCAGCTTGGGGATGGACCTTCATGCTTGCTTTTTCATGCTCCCCAAACAAAGAACTTCACTTCAGTTTTTTTTAGGAATTTGTTCAATGTTTAGACCCTAGGGACTACGGCTCAATGATAAACCGCATGGGATTGTTGTGCACGTTAGTCTATAAAGCCGGTTCTGTGATCAGCTGTGGATCTCCAATATGTGTGTTCAGCTGAAGCAGTGTTTATTAGGGTTGCACCATTTGGAATTGTGATGATTTATAACGATTTATCTGAATTTAAAATGTGATTTACTAGCATTTCATAAAAGAGTTACAGGTTTGATGTGGTGGTTTTAACAGCACCAGAGAAACCCCAAGCATAATCACTTAAGTACGCTACACCAGTGTTTCTCAACCATGTTCCTAGAGGACCACCAACTCTGCTCATTTTCCTTTTCTTCTTAACTAAACACTCCTGATTCAGATCATCAGCTCATTAGCAGAGACTGAAAGACCTGTAATGAGTGTGCTAGACAAACAAGACATCCAAAACATGCAGTGTTGGTGGTCCTCCGGGAACATGGTTGAGAAACACTGCGCTACACTACGCTATTGTTTATTTTAAATCTCTTAAACATTGTTGCCCTTTTTTCCCAGTTGTCGGTTATCATGACAAATTAAGAAAATAACTACAGTATTTTCAATTAAACTAATTAATAAAATCTTATAAAGATGATTTCAAGTGTGATTACAATGTGATTGACAATTACTTTTAGGTTAGGGGTGGACATTTACGTTTGCTTTTTTCTTCCTAATAACCACACCATTCATAAAATTCATAAAGGCAGAACCTTGTAAAAGAGTTCTTGATTTGAATCAGTACATTATTTTGGTCACCAATTCAAATGGATTTATACAATCTCAATTGTACATTCAACATAGGCTCATTCTGAAAACGAAAACGTATCCCTATATACATTTCTGGAGATTGTGAATTATGTAGCCAGAAGTGCGTATGGCTGCATTTCATTTTTTTAATGAATGCTATGGGGCGGTATAACGCCGTTCCTTTTCTTGCTTACCAGCTGACCGCTTACCTCCGTATGGAAGGCTTTCCGGCTGTTACCAGTTACGTCGATAGACTTGAGACGCAGAGAGGAGATGACCATGAAGACGGGGTTCGAGTCTGGTGAAGAACGGTTCCAGAAAGCAAGTAAGACAAAAACAGAATTCAAAAAATAAAATAAACAAGTAAATAACAGGGTGAGAATGTGGTAAAACGTGGTAAAAATCAGACGAGGGCTTTTCTTTTTCTGGATTGCTTGTTACATTTGTCGGTTAGGTTTAGGGAAGTGGGTGGGCAGGTCAATCTCTGCTTTTTAAAATACTAGTGGTTGGGTTTAGGGAAGGGGGAGGGTGGGTCAGTCAGTCAGTCAGTCAAACAGTCAGTCGTCATCGGTCTCTGGTAGATGTACGAGAAAACAGTAGGTGAGAATGGCACTCGCGAGAGAAATTTGAGATCTCAATAAGCGTACACAGCGGCCTCTCGTGGATTCGCGAAAACACAAACTGCAAAAATACATAGCTCCTGGGACGTATTTGGGGGTCTCCAAAAATGTATATAGAGGTACATTTTCAGAATGAGCCTGCGTTGTGTACATTTGCATACAATTTGCTTAAGGCCTGGTGACTTTGGTGTGGAAATTGTGTGCTTGTTTGCAATGTTTGCTTTTTTTCCCGCTTAAAAACAGCATGTTATTGTACATTAACATCTTTATCGAAACGTACATTATTCTTTTTTACTATTAAGGGGCTTTTTGGCATTTACTTTGGTGATTGTACAGAACACAAAACAAAAAATCTAGTGCAAATGGGGGTGCATCAAGTCTCAAAATAAGCTTAGACTTTCCTACTCAGAAACAATCAATACATTTCTGTTTGTGTATATCTGGTCTACTTAATACTGAAATATTAAAATAAAGATTTGATGATGCTAACATGACAAAGATTAAGATTTAGTGGGTTGCAAACATGGGATGAACAAAAAAATAAATCAGTGGTTTCGTAAAGTCAGCCAGTAAAACAATACGAACCAAACCGGGTGCAATGAATAGACTGTAACGCACAGAAAAGTGTTTGTTTTCAAATTAAAATGCATTAGCCAACACGCTTTGAAGTTGTCCTCTCATGCTGTGACCATCTCATTTTTGGATTCCTATTCAATTGTAGGCTTATAAGATGAGAAAGCTGCATCATCTTTTGGGAAATCACGCCGCACACTTACGAGCTCATTGTCTTTGATGCAACTTTGTGTTTTGTGTGTGTTGACAGCTCTGCTTGACGAAGGCGCTTGCACTTGTTTATCTGTTTACTCTGCCCTTGTCTTCTCTAGTGGCTCTGACACTACACTTTGTCAAGAGTTCAAGAGAAGATCTTGCACTGGTTGTGTGTGTGTGCGTGTGTGTTTGCAGAATGAACATAATTTATTCAACACAATTCAGCCATCTGACACAAAACCAACATGATTCTGTACAAAAACTGGGCTCCGAGATTGCTTTGGTTTGGCCATTTAGGACACTCTTACAGCATGTTTGCCTTTGAATGAAATATTTAAAGACACGCAAAGCCAAAAGCAATGAAGCAAACCTGTGGCAAAGGAACGAGGAAATCAGTTTTGGCAAAGCAGTAGAATCTGAAGGTTTTAAGTGGAGCTCAGGACATGAACACCCCATGACGCGCACACACTGAAAAAAACAAGGGAAAATTCTCTGATTTCTAGCTTTCAAACATTAAATCGTTTCCCTAAAACAATGTACTCACAAATGTTTCCTTGTTATACAATGCAAGAGAAGCCTATGCAAGAGAAGCCTAAAATGAATTTTAAAATGGCCGCATTCACTTCATTTCCATTAAAGCTATGCATCGACTGTCGTCCTTCCTATGGAACATCTGAATCGGTAACGATGCTGATTGATGGACGCACTCCGTATAAAGAGACTGTTCCCAGATTAGCTTCGGTACACACAATTTGAAGAGGAGCGAAAGTGGGCACTTTCGGATTTGGATGTGTTTGTAAACAGACAAATACACTTATTAATATGTAAACGTGTCCGTCCTGGAGTGTTTTATTTTAAACAGAAATAATTTGGGCTTAAATGAGCACAAACAGTTACGACAGTAATCGAATGCTTTCATTATAGATCTGTGGATTCTTAAAGTGACTCCTCTGTTATCAAACTAAACAGTGGATCAAAAGGAGAGATTCGCTGCTCTTCACTAAATAAATAGTAACTTTAGTCAATATTTAAATACAGTGAACAAAGATGAACAAGATTTTATGGCTTGATTTGATTTCTGCATAGACCATTGATTTTAATAGGCTAAACCTTTTACTTTATTTTCAATTTTCTAACATTTGCTATGTACATTATTCTATCATTTGAAGCTAATTTCCTCCCCATATTTGTAAAGATTTCAACTAGGCTCATATACAATTAAACTGCTCTGAATGAACAGATTAGGGTCATTTGGCAGGTTCTTCTGGGTAGGCGCGTATCCCATATTTTTATATCCCAATGTTGACAGGGATCATATTAACCCTGCAAGTATGAAATTCTGCTTAGCGCATGTACATTTTAAGCACAACAACTAACACCCAGGCATGAGGTTTTTTTAAACACTTTGATGCATACGATCACGTAGGTTTGATTAAAACATTCAGTGCGTCTCATAATCAGCTACTAAATTCAAATCTGCTTTTCCGCATATCTTGATTCCAGAGAACGATCACAATTTATCAGAGTTATTAAACAAATAACGTTCATTTTAGATTTCAGACATTTAAATACACATATGTACTAACAAAATCTAACATTTATGGTTTGTAGAATACACACTAATGTCTAATAGACTCTAAATGCACGCTAATAGACAGCAATAATAATTATTTTTAAACATAAAATGTAAGAATGTGCTTTATTCACATCTGATACACTCATTTTAGGTTACCAAAAGATTTTACTCTATTCCTCACCCATTAAACAGCCACTTCGGGAGTTTGTTATTTTGGGAGAAGTTGATGAATTAACATGTTGTAAATACAGCAGCTAATCTTTCCACAGCATTGCAGGCTAACATAGCTGTGCTCATCACTATAGTCAGAGATCAAAATATATGATCATTAAACTGTTTATATGACAAAATACTGCTGAATCTGAATATCAGATATTTCATAATATCATTAGAAGTGATACAACCAAAATAAATACCACCCATTAGCATTCATCTAAAACATGTCTGCTACAGACAAAAACTAAAATAAATGAACTTAAAGCATTAAAGCTAACACAAAACATAGGATTAAATCATAACTCATTCAGTTTGAGTTCTGCTTAATATAATTTCAACTAACTTATTTCATTTAGTGATTTTTACTATTAGGTTTTACAGTGCACAAGAACGTGCTTCTTTCTTTACACCAGAGCCAGACACCATTAATTATACTGATGGCACCACAGCAACATACTAGTGACTGTCATAAGCAGTGATGTCAAAGATATGGCAGACACAGAACATTCATTTCACACTTGTGAAAGCTACAAATAAACCTGTCGCTGGTTATAATATACTAAAAAATACTTCTGAAGAAGTGTTGCTTTTGAATGGCTTTCAAGTGGGAAAAGATATCAAATGTTTATACACAGCTATTTAATAATTCAATTAAATTAATACTTTTGAGCAAAGATGCATTAAATTAATGAAAAAGGAGGGTAAACCTTTGGGGAAGATGCAGCAGATTTCCATTCATTTCAAATGAATGCTGTTCTTTTAAATGTTCTATTCATCAAGGATATTTGCAAATAGGGCCTCACGGTGGCGCAGTGGGTAGCAAGTTCGCCTCACAGCAAGAAGGTCGCTGGTTCGAGCCTCGGCTGGGTCAGTTGACATTTCTGTGTGGAATTTGCATGCTCTCCCCGTGTTGGCGTGGGTTTCCTCCGGGTGCTCCGGTATCCCCCACAAGTCCAAAGACATACGGTACAGGTGAATTGGGTAAGCTAAATTGTCCATAGTGTGAATGGGTGTGTGTATGTGTGTGAATGGGTGATGTTTCCCAGTGATGGGTTGCAGCTGGAAGGGCATCCGCTGCGTAAAACATATGCTGGATAAGTTGGAGGTTCATTCCGCCGTGGCGACCCCAGATTAATAAAGGGACTAAGCCGAAATGAAAATTGATGAATGAATATTTGCAAATAAAATATGAAGCAGCACATTGATAATATAATAAATGTTTCTCCAGCATCAAATCAGCATATTATAATGAAGACTGGAGTAAAAGGGTTTAAAGTTTGAGGCATGACTACTGTTTATCTACACAAATCTGATTCGCTTTAGATACAAACATCAACTAAATGCAGTAAATAATAGTACAATTATAATATATTACTATATAATAATTATTATAATAGATATTATTCCCTTACACAGTACTGTATCTGAACCCAATAAATGCCGTTCATTGCCATGTAAAATATGGTATAATCAGTGAAGGGAATACATGGCATATTTAAAATAAAATATTCAATTTGATAGATGTCTCCCATTGTTCCTCAGCAACATTAAAATAGTATAGCGTAGAAAGATTTATAATAATAATTTATTTCATTTAGTTTCCATTTTATTTAACGAATTGTAAAAAAAAACACTTTTAATTTTCTTCTTTAAAAAAAAAAGCAATGCAATAGTTACCTTCCCTGGTAATTTCTTACTTTTATAATGATAAAATAAGACAGTTCTGCAGTATTTTACTGTATTTTAAAGTTGCATTGTGAAAATGACTGTATATTTTACAGTAAAGATATACAATACTGTAAATACACGTACTAAATGGCACTGCAAATGTAAATACAGTGCTTTTGCTGTAATTGATTTACAGTGAGTTACTGTAGATTCTACAGGAAATACAGTAGTTAACAGTGGACTGTAGTAACTATAACGAATTACTTCAGTAACGTGCCCAACACAGTTTATAATGCATCTGTCAGTCTGACATTATATAATGTAACAAGCCAGTTCTGCAGCTTTGTTTTAATAAAGTCTCTCCTTGAACTGACAGTGAGATTTTCAGTTAAAATAAGTGTTTTATTAATACAATGAACTCTGGTTACAAAGATCACGGATAATGTGATGCTTCGTGATTTGAGCAGTGACTGCAGCACTGAAACATGAAGAGCTTTCCCAGATT
>CAIGQW010052695.1:250156-269359 GCA_903798125.1 Danio choprae
GTGAAGTCTCGCAATAGGTTTGTGGCTTATTTCCAAGATACACTGTTGCCTTTTTTTAAACAGAAGGATCTGGCAACACTGAGTAAAGTTCCTTTTTCTGTATGATTTTAATGATTTAAGCTGTAATTACATTGATAATGATACTTTAACCTTCTAAAAATCATTATTAAACATGTTGGTTTTTATTTTTAAAGAGACACAAGCATGCTATCCAATCATCAATAAAGTTTATAGTCATTTTTATTCGTTTATACACACTTTTATTTAATTAATTCATTCCAATGTGACTTTTTATTAGTTAGATTCAGTTAAGTTTAAGAAGCTTTGATGTTTGGGTCATTAACCATCCAAATTCTGTTCGAAATTCATTGACATTCAACTCTGTCAATTCAATTAGCATGAATT
The DNA here is from genome assembly GCA_903798125.1 of Danio choprae. Taxonomy (NCBI): domain Eukaryota; kingdom Metazoa; phylum Chordata; class Actinopteri; order Cypriniformes; family Danionidae; genus Danio; species Danio choprae. The sequence continues at coordinate 250,562 of CAIGQW010052695.1, forward strand.
GAGTGTTGAGGAAACCCATTTCATTTGTCGGCGGTAGAGGCGGAAAAATGTCTCACTTTAAGGAACACAAAAGAAAACGCTTAATTATCTTGTTAAAGCTTTATAATGAGGCCTAATGGTTTGTAACTTTTTCTCTCCATGGGCTGTCAGAGCTCTAGTCGTTCGTTGCGTGGAAATGTATGATCCGTTCATATGCTTAGCTAATGGATGTCTTAATAGTCGTCCCATGTGTCGCAGTACAGGTTTTGATCACAGATGGTTTCATCGTGTCGTCCTGGATTTGACGCGAAATTTGCATCAACAAACATCTCATTATGTGCAGAGTCATGTTTGCTTAAAGCTGAAATGCTGTTTCTGCTGCTTGCGTCACCAAAAGGAATTCAAAATCATTTTTACTCAACACTTGTCAAAACGGAGTATATTTTCCACCTATTTTTAAAGCATCAACTCTTGACGATCAGAACTCTTGATGATTTGAGGTCTTCCGCGTGTTAAAAGTGATATTTGGCTAAATAAATAAGCCCATTAGAGAATATCTGCCTTCTTAAATCAATGTTTTTGCTCTCAGTGTGATCAGATCATTAGTTTGTTTGTGCTGAACTTCATAAAAGACTCGCTTGGCAGTTCATTTCTAAGCGAGAGCCATATGGTCCGCTCATTGGGTATTAAACATTCCTACTGGCACGACCATCCGATTTTGACAGATAATTTGTTTCCAGCATGACAAGGTCTTGCAGCAAACAATGCATTCATGAGGCACGGCGACAAACAAATGTGTGAAAGACCATCTAAATGTAGCACGTCTTATTTAAAGGGCCGCGCAAATGTGCAGAGTCACTTACGGCATCATGAAGAACTGCTCTGAACGCTTCCTGAAGGCCAAAAGAGGGGGGAAAGCAGCGATTTCAGCTCTGGAAATTGGCTGAGAATTTATTCCTCAGTTCCTTGAGGTAAGCAATGTAAAAACGCTGACAGTTCGGCAGAATTTACCGGCCTCCAAACCTTGAACGGGCTTCTCAAACTCAAGGTTAAAACGCTCACAGAAAGCATTTGTCTAAATCACCTGCAGGCGTCTTGCAAAAGCCAGTCTGGGTCAGTCAGACTCTCAGATTATCTGCTCAACACGTAGAAAAAGCATCCAGCTTTTAGTGTCGCAGCTCATTCGGGTCTTTTCTGGACATTATTATTGGCCAATTTATTAACAACGGCCGGGCTGAAATGCGGCGTGACAACACCAGTACCATCAGTAATCACGTCCACTGGGAATCCTCAGTGTCCGGCTGTTGGAGGAGAAGAAAATTAGTTGCCATGAAATCAACATCGACAAGTCTTGGTTGAATGGGACACAGCAGTGTTTATTGCAGCTGATTTATTCACGCATGCCTTTGCGATCTTTAATCGGAAACATTAAAGCGCTCTCTCTGCTTCGCAACAGTCTCCGTTATTCGATGACAATAATCCAATCCTTCTGACCTGTCAATCACAGGAGATCCTAGAAACGACAACGAGCCAATCAATTGCCCATGGACAAAAATCAAGGCCTGTCCTACATTTCTCCTTGCTCAAGAAGCCGATTCATTTGGATGCATCAATCAGGGAGACTGTTGCAATTTCGCTTTCAAGCTAACCTTAAGTTTTGCCATGCAAACTTCTTTTAATACATAATCTAATAATCTTATATTTTTTAAAGTGCTTGAATAATCTTTTAACCCAAGTCATCCTAAAATTTACAACAAAAAAGAAGAAAAAATAGAGGTACAAAAACATCTAATTATTATATTATTATTTTGGCCTATATTTTTAACCCTTTCCAGCCCAAAATCAATATTGCAGTCTAAATATGCTGTATGCCAATATATCAAATACATCAAAATGTCATTAAAATAATAGTAACATATAGAATAATGGTCCATTAGTTAATGTATTTACTAACATTAAGTATGAATAATCTTGTAAAGCATCTATTAATCATAGATCAACATTAACAAATGCATTATTAAAATCCAAAATTGTGCTTGTTGACATTACCTAATACACCATAATATGAACTAAAATTATTCAACTTAAATAATATTAACTCATTTACATTAGATGTCACCTGCGCGCGCTATTGGAAGGAATGCGTCAATAGAGCTGCCATTTTGGTACAGGGTAACGCTCCTTTGAAATGAATGTGGGACCAAGGTGCAGTGAAGGACTGGCCATCCGGAGCCATAGATATATACACATACATATATCTATGATTGGGGTGGTCAGTATGCAAATATTTTATCTAAATTACGAAAATTAAATTTACATCACTTTTCTACATCAATGACTACATGACCGCACGAGCATTGCTGATGAAGAGCGTGTGTTTGTGTGCATGGAAATGTATTATCCTCCCTCACTGTTAAATTTGATCTAATCCAAGTCCTGAAACACACCCCCTCTTCCTGCTTTCACTTCTCATTCGGGAGCGATTCGTTTGTGAATGGATCCCCGTTATGAACAAATCGTGTGAACCATCGATATCCCTGCGTCTCAATGTGCATATCCACCTTTCTGATCTAAATGGAATATAACATATGTAATATTCAATCATTTAGGGTGGACAGTATGCATATTGAGCCGCAGGCACTGCTATGTTATCAGGCACGCTTATAAGTTACTTCAAAAACTAGCCGTTACTTCACTTAGCCGACAACAATACAATTTTCTGGCACCGCAGCATCTTGTTGTCATATTTAATTTACACCGTTTGATGATTTTATTCAACAAAACTAGGATAAATCTAGTATTTAGAGCAAGTTGGTGCAACTTTCCCTTATGGTCAATGCAGTAAGTGACTATTATCCTCAATAACGTTCGTAACAAACAAAATCCTAAAAAAACGAAATCTTACCTAATAAATGTTATGCCTTTATGCTTTGTTTTCTTCGTTTGCTCATTACTTCATCCGTACGCAGCGCAAAAGTCATTCAGATTGGCTTTAGTCTTGACTAAGTGCGGTTGAATGACTTTTGTCCTGGGAGCCCTGTACAAATATGGCGGCGCTATTGACGCATGTTCAGGGTCCGTATGTGATATCTAGTGTATATATCTATGATATTAACTAATGTTAGCAAAGATGAATAAATACCGTACTAAATGTATTACTAATAGTTTGTTCTTGTACCATTATTTTAAAGTGTTACCAAACTTATTTACCCACACGCACTGTAGCATTTAAACGCAAATAAAAACACAATGGTATTGATGACAAACCAATGAACCAATGCTTGGGACATTCAGAAGCGTTTTATTTATTTTAAGTCCGAGATCGCAGGAGTTCTGTAGCGTCATGGTGGCCCAGTTTATAGAGGAGAAGAAAAAAACAAGTGCTGAGAGCGGGGTCAGCAATAAAGCCAAGTCAATCATTTCTTTATCCTCTCTATCAGCCACTCGCAGCTTGACAGAACTCATCTCTCAGGACACACGGGGGGAAAGCCACCCGTCATAATTATCCCAGACAGTTTAGGTCAGTCTGTATTAAGCGGCTTGTGCTTTATGTCGAAGCATGCCGATTAAAAAAATAAAAAATACATTCTTTCTGACAGGCATAAATTCGCTCAAGGATCCTGACAGACAGCCTGAAGACCATCCGCTAATGTGTGGATGTGTAAAAAAACACATGCTTGATTTAAGACCACACACTCCACACACTGTTTTCTCCAGCTTGATCTCAAAGCATCTTAACTAATTTACGTTTTGTCAGTTTAGTGGTACAGTCCGTTTTAAAATGGAGGCGTGGGTCCAAACCCAGACCGCTAAACCCAAGCATCATTGGGGGATGAGCGAATCGTACTAAAATTGCACGATTGAGATTGTATGAATTCATACAAATCAGCCACTAAATCAAAAGTTACAAAATGCCGTGAGATTGTGTTGGTTTTCTCAGTCGAATGCAAAGAAAACATCCAAAATGCATTTAGGTCTTAATTTTCATCATACTTTTATCAATTTATATTACAATACATATTTTTACTCTCAAGTTCTGTCTCCTGCAATGAATCATTAATATCCAATTTAGCAACACTTTCATACGCTGACAAAATAATGATTCACAGGATTTACTCAATCTTAATGTAACTGGGTTGAAATTAAACAAAGCTGAACATTACTAAATTTTATTTGTTTAAATTCAGCCCACATGAATTGTATGCAACCACAAATTTTTATTCATACTTTTATTTTGAAGGATTTTCAAAGCCGTTTCAAAGATTATATATGAATATATACATATACAAAGATGGTCAGCTAACATAATGTGCTGTGATTCGCGGAGCGGCTCCACGTCACCAGGAAAAGCGTCACACGGCTTCAAGCACGTGCTTTTGCGCTGTGTAAACAGCCAGTCCGAGTAGCCGTATCAGTTTGTGCCTGAATCAGACAGAAAATGACACAGAGCACACAGCTGAACCTCACGCCTGCTCTCTAAAATATAACCGGACAAGCCTTTCACATATATCTGGAATGAGCATGTGCAAGTAACATGAAACGTTCACATATCTTTTGAACGCTGCTGAAGATTGTGGCCGTTTACAGCGGTTTGACGGATAAATATGAATTTGTAGCTAAATTGTTAGCGGTGCCAAACAGCTTTTCCCGTTGTTTACATCCTTGTTTACGTCCTTGCTACAACATACCGTTAACGCTAGAAACTGTACATGTAGTTGATCAATTTTAACAATAAAAATACTTACAGGTTGTGGCTCACAATCCACAGCTTCATCAGTTGGAGGAGTTTTTAGCCGAATCCAGCACTAAACAGAGATTCTGGAAGCTGTCCTTTGTCAAATGCTAGCTATATATTTTTTATAATTCTTGGGAACATAATTAAAATTAAATTGTAAGCACTTCTCTCTTTGTGCTGTGTCCTTTGGAAGCCCAAATACAGAAACAGAACAAGCTCTGTGGAAATAGCAGCGTTTGGACGGCAATTTAGCTTTCTCTGCTATTACAGCACTACAGCGCCTCTGGACACACCCCTTTGCTGGGTGAATGCATGTAACCTGAAGCGCTTGTGATCTCACTAGCCCGGATGTATTTTTTGTAGTCCCCAAACTTCGTTCGCTGTAGGCTTTGCTAAGCTAACCCTGTAAAAGCCAATGTCTCTCTTTGCATTGGACTTTGAGCGTCTTACATTCAGAGAGGTTGTTTATGTTCACACAGCTACATTACACATCAACTAAAGTTTAAAATTTGATATCGTAGTGGACCACCCCTTTAAGCAGTAACAGTAATGGTACAGCTCACTTTAGATTTTGTTGCCGCTTTGAAATGTGCTATCCATTCATTTAGATAGGACTTTAGTTTTGAATGAGATTACCAAAGGCGTTGCAAATATGGCCGCTGATTGGCTGCTTGTGCATAATGTCCCTAATATACAATTTATTTTATGAAAAAAATAGAAAGATTTCCAATATCCTATCCCGACAATAAAGACATTTTGTACCTGACTTGTTCAGACTTGCGCTACAAATGAGTTTATTTGACATTTAATAAAGCCCCCTAATTTGCATATTTAAACATAAGAGTTTAAAAACTATTTAAACTGCTTAATGTTATCACCCTATTTCCACAGTTTGATAACTATTAGTCCCGTTTATTTTTACCCTGCAGTGTCTTTCCTTAAGTGGTGTGTTAAACGCTACATGAGGTTTCTCAGAAGTGTTATGAAATCATTTTAAAACACACACACACACGCGCACACACACACACGCGCACACGCACACAGACAGACACACACAGACAGACACACGCACACACAGACAGACAGACACACACACATGCACACACAGACAGACAGACACACACACACATGCACGCACACAGACAGACACACGCACACGCACACAGACAGAGACAGACACAGAGACAGACACAGAGACAGACACAGACACACAGACAGACACACAGAAGAAATCCAGCAGTGTGCCTCACCAGCCCCACTGTATGTCTCTATTCTTAATCGGTGATCTTTGTATTTTTTCCCCCCCCTCATCACGCAAATCCTTCATTCATCTTTTCCACCCGCACCTTTGCTAAATCAATATTTTCTTTAGGTTTTGAGGATTTACGAGATTACTTTTAGGGAGGGTGGGGAAAAGAAAACTCTTCTCGTCTGCCATCGCCTGTGCATAGAGAATCTCCAGTTGCCATGGCAATATCAGAGGCAAGAAAAAAGTAAGGGAGTCATGACTTAACAGCGAGATAACTCATTTCATTTTATTAAGCAGAGGCATTGTCCATCATTACTGACAAGCCGATTCGAGCAGCGCAGGCCGAGCAGCTGCTGCTTTTAATCAATGCGACATATTTCCATAGGTCGCGATACCACGGGCCTCGAGGTGCCACACAGGCAGTATGGGGAGACCATCCAGCTAATGCAGCGCTTTTCAAACTGGGGTCAGAAAGTTCTTGAAATTTTGATCAGCATGTCAACAGCACTCAGCTATTCCTCTCGTAACAGGGCTCCAGACAGAGTAAATGCTCACATTGTAACCTTTTTTGCTGCCAGCGCGACTAAATATACAGTTGAAGTCACAATTATTAGCCCTCCTGAATTATTAGCCCCCCGTATACTTTTTTTTCTCCCTATTTTCTGTTTAATGGAGAGGGTTTTTTAACATTTCTAAACGTAATAGTTTTAATATTTGACTAGATATTTTTCTAGATACTAGTATTCAGCTTTAAGTGACATTTAAAGGCTTGACTAGGTTAATTAGGCAAGTTAGGGTAATTGGGCAAGTCATTGTATAATGATGGTTTGTTCTGTAGACAGGCCTCACAGTGGGTAGCACGTTTCTGTGTGGAGTTTGCATGTTCTCCTTGTGTTGGCGTGGGTTTCCTCCGGGTGCTCCGGTTTCCCCCACAAGTCCAAAGACATGCACTATAGGTGAATTGGGTAGACTAAATTGTCCGTAGTGTATGTGTGTGAATGAGTGTGTATGGATGTTTCCCAGAGATGGGTTGCGGCTGGAAGGGCATCCGCTGCGCAAAACATATGCTGGATAAGTTGGCGGTTCATTCCGCTGTGGCGACCCCAGATTAATAAAGGGACTAAGCCGAAATGAAAATGAATGAATGAATGTTCTGTAGACAATCAAAAACACATACTGCGTAAGGGGGCTAATAATATTGACCATAAACTGCTTTCATTCTAGCCGAAATAAAGCAAATAAGACTTTCTCCAGAAGAAAGATTATTATAGGAAATACTGTGAAAAATTCCTTGCTCTGTTAAATGTAATTTGGGAAATATTTGAATAAGAAAATTCGATCCAAAGGAGGGCTAATAATTATGACTTCAACTGTACATTATGTAAATATACTGGATACACAAAGCCGATGGACGGCCATTGGGCAGCCTCTGGTCATCAGTGAGCGTCTGTCAGGATAGTTTGTTTGGTGTGCTCCACACTTTGCCTCTCATCAAGCTCACGTCAGAGCGAGTTTGTCTGATTTAGCAAGTAGAATGGGTGTCACTCTGGCTGTTCAGCTACAAGTCAGAGCACAAGAAAAAAAATGAAAGGGACGAGACCGAAACTACGCAATATTCAGCAGTCTACTACGTGTGTTTAAGACCTCATTACAAACATATGTGGAAAATTTCACAATATAAACGTTAAACTAACGAAGGATGCAGTTAAAAAGTCCTTGAGCCCCTTAGGTTTATTAAAAACAAATGTATAATTTCTCAAATCCTTCTCAAATCTTGCATTCTGACCACAAGATGTGATGAAATAGGGATAGTCCATGCCTGGTGGCTTTACTTGAGGACTCTATAATGCCAGTCTCGTTTTCAAAATAAGTCACACATACATAGTAAGAATAAAACAAGTTTATACAAACTTAAAAATAAAGAAAAAAATACTATTGTTGCAATCTCACCAGGCAACATTGTGACCAATCAAACCCAGCCTGGGGCGTAAATATTAATGATCTCATGTGGATGGATGTTATGTTCCGACTGGTCTGTTTTTAAACAGGATTTACATGAGAACAAGGAAAAAACATGGTAATAATCAGCTATGCTTATCCAGATTTTCATTACATGTGCAAAGCAATATAAATTCTGTACTTTTGTCTCTGTTCTTCCACTGTTTATAACCAAGTCTGCTGGTTATCATTACAAAAGCTGTAAAGGAGATTGGTGTCGTGCCAATCGTTGCACAAACACAGTTGCTAGAGCAAACTGGAAATTACTTATCTTAAATGTAATTAGTGCTTAAACGACAACAGAAATGGTACGGGTCACTTGAGATTTTGTTGCAGATTTAAAATGCAACGGAGTTCAGCAGGCACTTTTGGAGATACTCCATGCCTGGTGGCATAACTTGAGGGCTCTATAATGCCTGCCTCATTTTCAAAATAATAAATCGCACACATGGTAAGTATAACACAAGTTTAGATCAACTTAAAAATAAAGAAAAAACATCATTGTTGCAATCTCACTAGAAAACATTGTGACCAATCAAAAGCCAGCGTTCTGACTGGTCCGATTTTCCACTAGGATTTTACACAAGGAACAAAATGGTGTTCGAGACTCACGGTATTAATCAGCCATGCTAATCCAGATGTTCAATAAATGTGCAAAGTAATATAATGTCTGTATTTCTGTCTCTGTTCTTCGTGCGTTTATAACCAGAGTCCACTGGTTACCATTGAAACAGCCGTAAAGGAGATTGGTGTCGTGCCAATCGTTGCGCAAACACAGTAGCTAGAGATGCTTTAAATGTAATTAGTGCTTAAACGACAACAGAAATTGTACGGGTCACTTGAGATTTTGTCGCAGATTTAAAATGCAATTTAATTGAGTTCAGCAGGCAGTTTTGGAGATACTCCATGCCTGGTGGCATTACTTGAGGGCTCTATAATGCCTGCCTCATTTTCAAAATAATAAATCGCACACATAGTAAGTATAACACAAGTTTAGATCAACTTAAAAATAAAGAAAAAACTTCATTGTTGCAATCTCACTAGAAAACATTGTGACCAATCAAAAGCCAGCGTGTCTGATTTTCCATTAGGATTTTACACAAGGAACAAAATGGTGTTTGAGACTCACGGTATTAATCAGCCATGCTTATCCAGATGTTTAATAAATGTGCAAAGTAATATAATGTCTGTATTTCTGTCTCTGTTCTTCGTGCGTTTATAACCAGAGTCCACTGGTTACCATTGAAACAGCCGTAAAGGAGATTGGTGTCGTGCCAATCGTTGCACAAACACAGTAGCTAGAGATGCTTTAAATGTAATTAGTAATGGTACGGGTCACTTGAGATTTTGTCGCAGATTTAAAATGTAATTTAATCCAGAAGTTCATTAAATGTGTAAATATAATCTCTGCATTTTGTCAAATTAGGTCTGCACTTGTATTTGTACTAAATGTCTTCAGGCATTATATTTCATTTATATATTTATTTACAAATTGGAAGCATAGTAAGGCTGCTTGTTTAGGATGAAAGTGAGATGATTATATGATGATCTACAGATTATCTATAAAAAGGCACACAACAGGAGGCTATTACAAATTTAAAGATAACATCATTTTTTGTGAATGACAATTAATTTATATTTGGACCCTTCTTAACTGAAAGCTAAAGCTACTGTGTGCATTTCTGTATTAGTAATATTATATATTCAAACGCGGGGATGTTATTACCACTATCTGCAGAAGTAAGTGTCGTCTCTATTACTCTGCATAACCCATAACAACCAGAAATCCTTCGACATCTGAATGACTATCATACCCATTTCCTTTACGCATTTTGGTATTGAAATCAATAACACATTGTATTCATATGACGGAGTAGAAAAAACACTGCTCTACTAAATCAGGATCTTTTTTTTCCCTCTGTATTTCAACTCAAAAACATTACAGTGTGTCTTGAGATTGAATGCCGTTGTGTAGGTGGGTCCTGAAATGAAAAGGTTCGGGAACCCCTGAGCTAATGGAGCCACACAGACCTGCGCAAACATTTGAAGGATGAAAGACAAACCTGGGAACACAAAGTCCTGAGGTTTTTTTTTTTTTTTTTACACAGCATGTTGCACACGCAGCTCGTTTTCAGGAGCAAAAAAGGACCTCACATCTTCAATACAGTGATGCTGGACCCCTACATAGTGAACTGACTTGTAAGCAACCTTACTGACATGGAAAAAGTTGCTGTGACATGGCCCTTTTTGAATGTTTGATAGAAAAAGTTTCAAGAAGCCTTGAAAAGAGAAACTGAATCGATCCAGGACTTTTTCACACCGTTAGAGCCCTCCAAGATAAATGAAGAGCTCTTAAGACACCGCTTCTTTCAGCACAGAAAATTAAATGAATAAATAATCATAATAACAGTGAGTTTTGCTCCTATATTGATACTAATGTTAAATATTTAACATCTCATATTGTTGCTGCTCATTTCCAGGCAACAATAACAGAGGAAACACATGACACTGAATGAAGAAACCTTGCTAAACGTCAAGCAGTGCTGCCAACAGACGATCTTACTTTAAGGTCGTTAACACTTGGGTATAAATTATTTACATAACCAACTTATTTCATTGAACCGAGTGAGCTCATTAATAAATATGAAAAATGACTTCAAAATAAATCGAAGGACAATTTTGTGACATGCCATCTTAAACCAAAATACACCATAAATAAAGCTCGTCTGGAATTACCTTAATGGATAAAGTTCGCTTCGGCTGCAAACAGCTTAGAACATCCCTGTGGTGATGATGTAACAGGTGGGTGTGGCTATGAAGCCCTGCCTGCTTTGACCTGAAAACCTTTTTCAGTTGTTTCCTAGGTTCAGTCCATAGAAGTCAGACATTCACAAGTAAAACGACACATTGCTAAGCTAAAGCTAATGATAAATTGCAGTTGGAATGCTATGCTAAATCTGTTTTCGTAATATGATTGGCATGTTAAACTAAAGCTGCTTTAGTGTGATTATAACATGATTGACATGTTGCAAAGTTAACGTTAACTATATGGCAGATAGATCAATTAGTTTTTTCACCGCAATTATAGTGTGACTGACTTTGCAAAGCTAAAGCTAATTTTCCGGTTCAACTATAATGTGACCACATTGCTAAGCTAACATAGTAGTTTGATTGTAAATGTGATGACATATTCCTGAGCTAAAGTTAACACCGCAGTGCAAATACAGTAATAGATAAAGCTGAAGCTAATTTTCCAGTTTAATGTGACCGCATTGCTAAGCTAAAATTTATTTTGTAGTTCGGTTATGACTGACATGTTAAGAGAAAGCTAATATTGTAGTTCAAATAGTGACTGACATTTTGCTAAGCTAATGCTTATAAGATAGATGTTGCTAAGCTAAAGCTAATTTCCCAGTTCAATTATAACGTGACCACATTGCTAAGCTAATGCTTATAAGATAGTTTCTAAATGTGATGACACATTCCTAAGCTAAAGCTGTAGCGCAAAAACAGTGTGATAGATGTTGCTAAGCTAAAGCTAATTTTCCAGTTAAATTATAACGTGACCACATTGCTAAGCTAAAACTAGTTTTGTAGTTCGGTTATAATGTGACTGACATGTAAAGAGAAAGATAATATTGTTGTTTAAATAGTGATTGACTATTTGCTAAGCTAACATAGTAATTTGATTGTAAAAGTGATGACATATTCCTGAGCTTAAGTTAACACTGCAGTGCAAATACAGTAATAGATAATGCTAAGCTAAAGCTAATTTTTCAGTTCAATGTGACCGCATTGGTAAGCTAAAATTTATTTTGTAGCTCGGTTATGACTGACATGTTAAGAGAAAGCTAATATAGTAGTTCAAATAGTGACTGACATTTGGCTAAGCTAATGCTTATAAGATAGTTTCTAAATGTGATGACACATTCCTAAGCTAAAGCTGTAGTGCAAAAACAGTGCAATAGATGTTGCTAAGCTAAAGCTAATTTCCAGCTCAATTATAATGTGACTGCATTGCTAAGCTAAAACTAGTTTTGTAGTTCTGTCATAACGTGACTGACATGTTAAGCAAAAGCTATTAGTCTATTGTAGTTTAAAATGATTGACATTTTGCTAAGCTAATGCTAATATGGTAGTTTGATTGTAATTGTGATGACATATTCCTAAGCTAAAGCTAATAACACTGCAGTGCAAATTGGTGTGATAGATGCTGCTAAGCTAAAGCAAATTTTCCAGTTCAATTATAACGTGACCACATTGCTAAGCTAAAACTAGTTTTGTAGTTCGGTTATAATGTGACTGACATGTAAAGAGAAAGCTAATATTGTAGTTTAAATAGTGATTGACATTTTGCTAAGCTAACATAGTAGTTTGATTGTAAATGTGATAACATTCCTAAGCTAAAGCTAACAGCGCAGTGCAAATACAGTGCTACAGTTAAATACAGTTGCTAAGCTCATTTTACAACTCAAAGACTTGTTAATCTAAAAAGTTAAGCAAAGTGAACAGTTTTTATATCAAACATCTCTCAATTATCTTCACTATTTTTCAACAAAATGATTTTCCAATGTGATTACAACCCCATTGTTGCTATGCTAATATTGTAGCATGATTGACAAGTTTATAAGCTAAAGCTAGCATGCTAGTGCGATTGTTGTGTTGCTTAGCTGTAAAAATAGTGTAGTGGATTTCAGTGTTGGGTAAGTTACTTTTAAAAAGTAATCGATTACAAATGACTGATTACTACTGGACAATTGTAATCTGATTACAGTACTAATTACATAATGTAAAAAGTAATCAGATTACTGATTACTTTACTTTGAAGTTACTTTTAAAACGTATAAAATATACCTATATAATACAAAATAAACTGCAGCTCTTTCAGTAATTTAATATTCATGTTGAATGGTTGATCACAGCAGCTTGACATATTCAAAAGAGCTAAAGAGATAGTTTGCCCAAAACTTAACATTCTCTCATCAGTCACTTGTTCCAAACACGTTTGTCTTTAACACAAAATGAGGGCATGAAGAAAGCTGGATACCTGTAACCACTGACATCCATAGCATGAAAAAGCACTGCAGAGTTTGGGGGTTCTGTGTTTGTCTGAAGTAGTTAGTCTACCGAAATGTGTAAATTCCTTACAAAGTATGAAGCTGATCGGTCAGTTCTTGTCACATGACACGCAGTTTACAACTGGTGCACCTGGGAATATGCGCTCCCAATTTGCGCGCGCATGCAAAAGACGCGATATGTTAACGGCCCCATAAGCAGCTACGCTTCTCTTCACATTCAGAAGACACCTTCACTCCCGATCCTGCACAAAATCCAATTTAGCCTGTTTGGGCTGAGTTGGGCCGCCGTGTTTTTGGGCGCCGGTGTTGGTGACTAGTATTGTCTTGGAAGGCTTTCTGTTCCAATGCTTGAACAAGTTGCTGGTCGAGTTAAAAGCCGTCGAAAGTTCTTTAGAGACTGGGCATAGACTGAATTTCACAACAGTATTTTAGTTTTTACGCTTAATGAAATCAAAGTAAATGTCTGTTTCCACTTGAAGCAGCCATTTCAGCTGGCGTTCCTCCAGCTATGTAAACGCACATGCTTATTAACTGAGGTTGCAGCAGAAAACGTGATTTAAAAGAAGCATTGTTTTCTTCTAAACATTATATTTGTAACGTAAGTAACGCAACTACATTGACTTTAGTGACTAATCAATGTCAAATGTAATTCGTTACATTACTGCGTTCATTAAAAATGTAATTAGATTACAGTAACGCATTACTGTGGAACGAGTTACACCCAACTCTGGTGGATTTAAAGCGCAACTGTTGCAAAGCTCAAATTGTACTACAAACTAATGTAGTATGAGCTAAAGCTAACATTGCATTGTGACTGACATATCCTTAAGCTAAATTTGCTAATATTGCTAAAGCTAATATGTGCAAAACTGCAGGGAATTCGTTGAGATGTAAAAGTTGTGAACAGCATATATTTTTTTTATAATAATCAACATTCGCTCGACTTCTCAGCATTTTTGGACTTTGCAGCTCTCTGCAGTGCATTCTGGGATTGTTCTTTCACATTATGCCATCAATAACGCTGCCGTCTACCTTTTGTCTTCGTATTGAGAGTCCACATATAAAACTACCTCTTGCCAACAAGCTAAAAGTGTTTTTACAATTAGTTTAATCGACAGCTCAGATGCATCTTCTTTTCAATAACCTTTGAGAGCACACGATTGCTCTTCCTTTGTTAAAAGTGACACGAAAATCTTTACATACCAAAGATGCTCCTCTGGAGTCGATGACCTGCTGTGGAAAAACATAAGCAAGCAATGCACTGCTGTAGTGTGTTTATATAAGAGTGCACACAGGTATTTGTGATTAAGGCAAGACGCTGCAGGCAAACACACTGGTTATTTATGTACTTGTCATTTTACATCCTTTTAGCTCTTCTTTGTTGTTGTTGTTTTGTTTGATGTAAAGAAAGCATACAATATACACTTCAGTCTGTCACACTCATTGTTAATTTTAATTACAGGACAAATATTTCAATGTAATTCTCAATTTTTTGTTTATTTTTCTCCTGCCCGGAGACGTGCATCTCCACTTCAGCAGCTCTTACATTCACCATACTAAGTTTTATCCTGGATTCTGAAGGTTGTACAGATAGATTTGTCGATGCATAATTTGTCTAATTACTGTATATACATTTTATTCTACAAAACAAGTGGTGTTTGTGGTGACACCCCCCAGTAAAAACCTTATTCTAATGTTAATTTTAAAAAGTTTTACCTTTTTTTTTTACTTCAAGAAATTTCTGAATTTTAGATTAAAAACATTTGCAAATTGGCGAATATCAAATCAAACTATGCCTCATTTGCATATTTTAAAAGTGGTTATGTATGGTGATAAATTAAGTGTTTTACCCTATTTGCTTGCAGGGTTTTGCTCTTAAAGATATAGTTCACCCAAAAATAAAACATGAATGGTTAGAAACATTTATGAGTTGTTTTTTTCCGCTATTGAACACAAGAATATATTCTGAAGAAAAAAAACCTAAAAACCTGTAACCATTGACTTTCATAGTAGGAAAAACAAATACTTAGAAGTGAATGGTTACAGGTTTCTGACATTCTTCAAAATATCTTCTTTTGTGTTCAACAACAGGTAAACAAAAAAGTTGAAAACCTGTAACCATTGACTTCCATAATAGAATTAAAAAAAACTACTATAGGAGTAAATGGTAACAGGATTTCAAAATTGTTCAAAATATCTTCTTTTGTGCTCAACAACAGCTAAACACAAAAAAGCTGAAAACCTGTAACCATTGACTTCCATAGTAGAAAACAAACAAATACAATAGGAGTCAATGGTTACAGGTTTCAAACATTCTTCAAAATATCTTTGTTCAACAAACGATTAAAGAAATAAAAAAAAAATGTTTAAAAACCTGTAACCATTGACTTCCATAGTAAAAAACAACAACAAAAACAAAAAAATCAATGGTTACAGGTTTCCAACATTCTTCAAAATATCTTTTGTGTTCAACAAAAGATAAACAAAAAAGTAATAAAAAAAAAACCTGTAACCATTGACTTACCTAGGAAAAAAAAAAACAGAAATATTATAGGAGTAAATGGTTACAGGTTTTCAACATTATTCAAAATATCTTTGTGTTCAACAAAAGATTTACAAACAAAAAAACTGAAAACCTGTAACCATTGACTTCAATAGAAAAAAAAATACTATAGGAGTCAATGGTTACAGGATTCCAACGTTCTTCAAAATATCTTTTGTGTTCAACAAAAGATAAACAACTAAAAATAAAAACCTGTAACCATTGACTTCCATAGTAGAAAAAATATACTACAGCAGTCAATGGCCACAGGTTTCCAACATTTTCCAAAAAAATCTTTTGTGCTCTAAAGAAAAACTCATAAATAAGTTTCAGTATGAAACAAGTTAAGAAAGAGTAAATGACAGAATTTTAAGTGAACTATCCCTTTAAAACAGACCCTACAGCCTAAATAAGACACCCAGAGACATCCAGTGCACAAACCCAGTGTGAAAGCATGTCCTTGGTGAAATGAGAGAATTACCAGTGTATTTCCAGCAGTTTCTTCTGCGACTCTCCGGCTGCAACTTGGATAATGAATAAACAACAAACACAGCAATGAGAGATGCATAATTTTATTGCACACATTTAAAAAAAAATAGTGCACAAGATCTCTCCTTGAGCTGATTATGATGGTGTGTGGCTGTTGAGTGATGGCGAAAGGCTGTAGGGTTGCTCATATTTCAGCTCGCTCTCTCTCTCTTTCTTCAGCTGCTGTTGCTCTGCAGAGCTTCTGCCATGAACAGTTTGCCAAGGTTCTGTGAGGTGAACTCCTTAATGTTCTGACAGTAGTTGTTGATTTGTCCTTGTGAAAAGAAGCAGAAGGAAACAAATAAATTATATACAACAAGACCGAGCCATATTGATTATTCAGATGGAATGACTATTTGCACTGGGGAGGAAAAATTGCACAGGCCACATTGAACTGCTACTTGAAGCTGTGGTCAGAGAAGCAAGACCAAAAAAACGAAACAAAAAAAGTTGTTTTTTGTCTGGACGTGGCCTACAGCATCATTTCTCCATGCAGTGCATTCTGAATGTCTCCATCGGAAATACCTGGTTTAGGTCAAAAAACTGGCTTGTGATGTATAAATGAGGTGTTTTATGCTGTAAGTAAAGGAGACATGTAAGGTTTTTTTTTTTTTATTAGGCCTTGTGAATTCTGCTCGTTTGATATGTCAAGGTAATGGTGTTTAATTGGCTAACGGATGAGGCTTTACTGTTATTGTGTGAACTGGATTTAATGGTCTTGGTGCATCAGCTGGAAGAGAGTGAAAACTGTAAACAAATCAATCATGCTTTGTGTTGTGTGCTGTTGTGGGGGTTACAAGATCATAACCTAAATGAACTAATACTATGAATAATAAATAGGTCTACTGGGAATTTATAATTGTGTTTAATTAAAGAATTTCAGTCACACTTTACAATAAGGTTTCATTAGCTAATGCATTTACTGGCATGAACTGATAATTAACAATACTAATACATCATTTATTAATCATAGTTTAACATTTACTAATGAATTATTAAAATCCAAATCATGCTTGTTAACATTAGATAATGCACTGTGAACTTTCAATGAACAACTTTATTTTCATTAACTAACTAACTAATATGAACATATATTGCAATAAACGCATTGTTCGTTGTTTGTTCATGCTAGAAAATGCATTAACTAACATTAACTAATACAACCTTATTGTAAAGTGTTACCAGAAGTTCTTATATTTACCAAAATACTTTAAAAGGCCTGTTATTTTAGGATCAGAGAAAATCACTTGAATATTTATTGTCTTTATTTTTATTAGTTTATTCGATTATATATTTTTCTCTGTTTAAAATAAATAAATAAATAAATAATTTCTTCACCTTTAAAAATGTCAATGTTATTTTAGTTTATAGTTACTATATCCATCTCAGTTGTTATGGCTAGTTTATTATTTTCTTTTTAATAAATATTTATTCATTAACTTCTATATTTGTACCAGTTTGTTAGTTAGTTTTTTATTTATAGTTTAATTTAATCAGTGTATTTTTGCTTTCCTTTTTTTTTCCCTTAAAGATTTATTTTTGGCCTTTTTGCCTTTTTTAGATAGGACAGTAATCAGACAGGAAGTGAAGTGGGAGAGGGGTAGGGTCGGGAAACGTCCTCGAGCCAGGATTTGAACTCGGGACACCCTGACCTAACCACTAGGCTATTGCACCGACTCATCCGTACTCTTTTCTTTACTTTTCCTAACAAATGTATTACTCCCCGTTTATTTGATCGTTTATAACATTCATTTTATTTATCCTATAAAAGTGTCAGTGTATTTTGGTCTTAAACTATTCGTTCATTATATATATATTTTTTAATTACTAATAGCCATTTTTAAATTTGTTTTTATGCATTCATTTAATTTTAAGTTATTGAAGTAATAATGGTTCTAGTTAACAATAACCCAGCTATTGGAATTACCTGCCCAACTGACACACCAGGAAAAATATATAAGATCTGCACGATCAAGCCCCTGACTACACTTTGAAATGGACAAAATGAAATTTAATTCAACTCCATTAATCACATTGGAAGAAATATATTGACACGCTCAGCACTTAATCATCCTCTTTCAGAGCTGATGGTTGTCCGATACGTGCGGGCGAATCTCCATCAGGATAAGAACATGGTGTGGAGATTTAAGACCTGCAGTTATTCCCCATTCCCCTCTAAACGGATCCATTCATTGCTGGATTGATCAATTCCTGGATCAATTCCTCCAGACAGAGGAGGGTAAATCTGTGTGTGAATGCAGAGTGGAAGTACCTGAGATGAGGAGCGTGTCCATGCGTGGAGGAGCCTGAGGAGCTTTGAACATCTTACTGATGTCTTCTTCTGGCAGAGGAGGCTCTCCACGACTCTGACGCTGCGCGTTCTCCTGCTGACGCCTCTGCTGATACTGTGGAATGATCAACAACAGAGGAGGATATCAGCAGCGGACACACACAGCAACTATACTATAAAGACATCTTTACATGGAGTGACCAGAGAAGGGTTATCAAAAATACTGAGGTTTCAATACGCATCCATCGATTCCCTCACTTTGATGACCAATTTAAATTACGAAAGTTGTGGAAATTAATGCTGAGCTACAAATTATATATATGCCCCGATAAAATGCAAGAAAGAGAGAAATGAAAGAAAGAAAGAAAGAAAGAAAGAAAGAAAGAAAGAAAGAAAGAA
>CAIGQW010052695.1:273430-291717 GCA_903798125.1 Danio choprae
GATAGATAGATAGATAGATAGATAGATAGATAGATAGATAGATAGATCGATCGATAGATAGATGGACAGATAGAACGATAGACAAACAGAACGATACACAGAACGATAGACAGAATGATAGAGAGATAGACCTTTTTTAAACATTTTAAAATAGAGAAAAATAAAATAGAAAAAAGGAAAGCAAACAACAAAAAAAATAATTATGTAAATACATTGAAAAACATTAATAGAGACTGAAAACTAATTTATAAACCCTGATAATTAAAAGGGGAAATAAATAATACTAATTATTATTAAACATTTAAAAATGGAGATTTTTTTTTTATGGAAATAAGCAAACAAACCAAATGACTAAAAATATATATGAAGGACGAAGGCAAAAACATTTTACAAACTTAAACTGAGACTAATAAAAAACTAAGTAAGAGTAAAAAATGAATAAGAAGTGCTATTTTAATATTACTGCGTACACTTTCATATTTATAAATATTGTGAATAAGCTTTGGTTATTACATTTCTGAAAAGTAATGCTTTCAATATTTGATATTTTTATTTATACATTTAGTTTTAGGTTTAGACATGAAGGAATTCAAAAAGAGAAGTTTAACAGGCACTTAAATATGTACAACAAAACAAAAAGACAAATAAAATAGGGTAACAAATTAAAAACAGGAGTGACAAACGCAAATCAAACGTTTAGATTTAATAGAGAAACCATATTTAGTTTCTGCAAAAAAATTTATGATTTTAAAATGGAGAAAAAATAAAACAGAAATAATCAAACGACAAAAAAAAAAGAATGAATACAAATAAATACACTAAAATATCTTAAACATAAAATATTATACAGAAATTCTAAATGGAGAGTAATAAAAACTAAGTAATAAAATTATAAGTAAGAGGAAAAAATAAATATAAATTAAAAGCAGTGTTATTTTAATATAGTGTACACTATTATAGTATGAAATAGCTTTTTGTATACTTTAGTTTTTTTATATTCTGTAATTTAATGTTTTCTTTTCCAATGCTGATTTTTATTTTATTTCTATATTTATTTTTAGGTTCATTACTTAACCATAAGTCATTTTTAGATAGTCAAGGCAAAAAGTCTAATATTTTTTCTTTTTTAAACTTAAAATTTAAAATAAATAAATAAATAAATAAAATAAAAATGCCTTACAATTTTAGTTCATTTTGTCATGCAATGATTCATTCATTCATATGAAAAGACTTGAGGGAATGCCACGAAATAATAAGTTAATTCAAAACTACATATCTCATTTTACTGGCTTCATAGAACTCAAAAGGAGATATTTAGAAGAATGTTCAAGATGCTCCTTTATCACCCATATGAAAGTTTAAAAAAAAGAGGGAAAAAAAAAGTAAATAGACTGTATAGTTCCAAGTCAGTAAAATGAGACGTGTAGCTTTGGATTAACCTTAGTATTTTATTTCTGACTCTTGAGGATAGAGCTCAAAACAAACAACCTCTGACAAATGTGCAGAAGCTCCAGCAGTTTGTGTCATATTCACAGGGTGATGACATGTTATCATGAAGCGCCGTGAAAAATGTTTGCGGTTTTCTGATTTCAAGAGTGGCCTCTCTTCAAATGATACTCTTACACTTACATAAAGTCAGATTATAATACACCTCCATTCAAAATACCATTTCATGGTATTTCACAATTCTGCTTTTGTGCTGGGCCGTTTGCAGGAGCTACTCAAAATTGTTTACAAAATGCTTGCAATGCAATGCAAAAAAAAAAGTAAATGTCAAGGGCATTTTGGCCGATTTGTCAGCCTGGAGAAATGGATAAAATAATAAATCTGAAGCAGGTTAAGATTGTAAATTAGATGGTCCTCCTGAGCCCTAAACGACCATCTACTGAGCAGTTTCTATCTGACTTCAGCCATTTACAGTGCAGGCTAATCCCAGAATAGATTCTCATCATTTAGGATAAAATATTAAATGCATGATGTTAAAGATGGAAATTGAATTAATTTTCTCTAAACACAAATGTAAGAAAAGACTTCATAAATAACTTGTGTTTGAATGCATGACGTTTTTCAGGTTCTGGATTTTAACATGGATAATTGGTGATTTACTAATAATTACAGTTTCTTTGTTATCATTTTACAAATAGATTTTAACTAAGGTTGTGTTTTAACTGTTGAAGGCAAAAGTATTTGCCCTAATGTGAAATTCATATTCCATTTTAAATTTAAGTGCTGTCATTAATAACTAAAGTATTACTTAACTAAAGTATTAACAACTAAATTCTATTTACAAATTGATTTGTTCTTTGTCATGATTAAATTACATAACTTTACTAGTAATTTAACATGATGCAAAGTGCAATTAAAAAAGGCAAACAAGATTAATTGGGTTAACTAGGCAAGTTAGATTAATTAGGCAAGTCATTGGACAACAGTGGTTTGTTCTGTAAAGAATAACAAAAAATGTGTCTTAATGTGGCTAATAATATCGAACTTAATTATATGTATTTTTAAATTAAAAAAAATATTCCAGCCAAACTAAAGAAATAAAACTTTCTTTCCAGAAGGAAAAAATATAATAGGATTATAATTGCTAATAATTTCACCTTAAACCATGTACAGTCGTGGCCAAAAGTTGAGAAAGACACAAATATGAGTTTTGACAAAGTTTGCTGCTAAGCTGCTTTTAGATCTTTGTTTCAGTTGTTTCTGTGATGTACTGAAGTATAATTACAAGCACTTCATACGTTTCAAATGCTTTTATCCACAATTACATCACATTTATGCAAACAGTCAGTATTTGCAGTGTTTTTTCAGGACCTCTGCAATTCGACTGGGCATGCTCTCAATACACTTCTGGGCCAAATCCTGACTGATAGCAACCCATTCTTTCATAATCACTTCTTGGAGTTTGTCAGAATTAGTGGGTTTTTTGTTTGTCCACCCGCCTCTTGAGGATTGACCACAAGTTCTCAGTGGGATTAAGTACTGGGGAGTTTCCAGGCCATGGACCCAAAATTTCAATGTTCAGGTGCTCCATTGTGCTGGAAAATGCATTGTTTTTTACCAAACTGTGGCACTCTGATCCCGCAGCTGAATCCTCTTTAGGAGACGATCCTGGCGCTTGCTGAACTTTCTTGGACGCCTTGAAGAGTTCTTAACAGGAATTGAACCTCTTTCCTTGAAGTTCTTGATGATCCTATAAATTGTTGATTTAGGTGCAATCTTAGTAGCCACAATATCCTTGCCTGTGAAGCCATTTTTATGCGACGCAATGATGGCTGCAGGCGTTTCTTTGCAGGTCACCATGGTTAACAATGGAAGAACAATGACTTCAAGCATCACCCTCCTTTTAACATGGCAAGTCTGCCATTCTAACCCAATCAGCCTGACATAATGATCTCCAGCCTTGTGCTCATCAACATTCTCACCTGAGTTAACAAGACGATTACTGAAATGATCTCAGCAGCTCCTTTAATGACAGCAATGAAATGCAGTGGAAAGTTTTTTTCAGGATTAAGTTAATGTTCATGGCAAAGAAGGACTACGCAGATCATCTGATCACTCTTTATGACATTCTGGAGTATATGCACATTGCTATTATAAAAACATAAGCAGCAACTTTTCCAATTTCCAATATTTATGTAATTCTTAAAACCTTTGGCCACGACTGTATATACATGTCTTATACTGCTTATACATTTATCCTCGGTATAAAATGCACAGTAATATTTTTTTATTATTATAATAGATAGTTGAGGCAACAAGTAAAAGCAACTTGTCTTTGTAAATCATGGTAAAAAAAAATAAAATAAACTAATGAGTAATTTTTTTGCTCAGCCATTTACCAGTGTAGTTTTATGGAAATGCTGCCTCAAATTGCAAAACAAGATGTACAGTTTACAGGACAATCAATCAATATTAAAGCAGTAGACTTCAAGCCTTTCTCATTTCATCTTTTCTTGTTGTTGGTTCTACTTTGCAAAGTATCGATCACAAAAGCAGATTGTAAACCGTAAATGTATTAATCCGGCACTTCCTCCGAGAAGATCTGTGTATGCAATCAAACTCTTCTTTACCTGCACTTTTGTTCTCAAGCTTTAAAAACAAGACTTCAGGCAGAAACAGCACTGCGGTATTGACTTTACAAACACAATTCAAGAGCACGACTCCAGACTAACATTTGGCACCAGCAACTGATCCGGCAGCACCAGCCATGTAATATTAATGTGACCCTGGATAACAAAAACCAGTCAAAAATGTCAGTAGCTGGAAATTAAAATGAATATATTGCTTAAAAGCGTAATAAATAAGCTTTCCATTGATGTATTGATTATTATGACAGTAATATTTGGTTAAGATACATCAATTCTAAAATCTGGTGGTTCAAAAAAATAAAAATACAGAGAAAATCAGCTTTAAAGTTGCTTAAATTCTATTCTCGCCAATGTATATTACTAACCAAAAATGTATTTTAATTAATGAATGAAAAGAAGTTTACAAAATGTCTTAATGAAATAACTTTTACCAAAAATTCTTATGATTTTTGGCACAAAATAACAATAAATATTTTTGACTCATACTGTATAATCTTTGGATATTCCCAAAAATATACCCGTGCAATATAAGACTGGATTTGTGATCCGGTGTCACATATTACAAGTTTTGTGTTTTGCTAATGCACTTTTGTTTTATCTTGAGCAGTATCTTGAGTTTGAGTCTGGCATGCAAATCTAAATTCACTCGCATTGAACAAAGTGTTCGTTAATCAAACAAAAAATATCAAAAGACAACAAAACCGCTACTCCAGAATGCTCAGCTACGTAATGTTTTTCTTCAGATCCTGATAAAGAAAGAGTGGATGAACTTTATGTTCACTGAAGTTCCAGATGGCATTTGTTCATTTAATTTGACTGTGAATTCATTTACAAACACGGCACAATTCAACACAAATAAGTTTGAAAGTCAGAAGATGCTGTGCAGAATATTAGTCGCACCACACAAGTGTGTATTACTGTTTTTATTATTGCTTTCTCAGACTGTTTGACTGTGATTGATGAGTAGGGCTGTTAGTAACCTAAATGCAATATTCAATGTGATTTTAAAAAAATGTTATAACCAACATATAGTTTACATTATTCCATAGAAAAGAAACATCTGATAGTAAATAGCCATGTTTTACTGTTCTAAATCCAACATTAAGCATATAAAACAAACAAAACTAATCAATATAAATACCACCACTACCTTTACTGGTATTGTCATCAACCTGAAAAACTACATATGGATCAAGAACAATCAGGAAAACAAATCCAGTTATTTCTTCGCTGTCCTCCCAAAAATTAGCTACTATTTACTCTCCCTCATGTGGTTTTAAACCTTTCAGTTTCTTTCATCTGTTGAACAATGCTTTGATGGTACGTACTGACTTCCACAGAAGAAAAAAGTGACTATGGAAGTCAATGAGTGCCAGCAACCAGCATTGGTCAGGATGGCTTGCGTGTTCAACAGGAGAAAGAAATTCAAATAGGTTTTGAAAGCGTGAGAGTTAACACACACATGACGACATTTCAATTTTGGGTGAACTACCCCTTAAACATTGCTTTCAGTAATAAAACCGCTAGATATTTGGACTAAAAAATAGCATGTCCACTTAGCTTGCTTTTAGAGGTGAGCATTGACATGTAAATATATCGCCTAATGTGCTGAAAAGTCTTTCAGAGAGTGTGCTAATGGCAGGCGCACAAAGATAGTGTTGTATTAAATCACTCATTTATTGCAAACCATTGCATTATGCATATCACAATATGTACATTTGCAATATTTCGATATAATCTGCATCCCTAGTATTGGGAATTTATGCTTTTTTTTACCCTAAACAGTCCATCTGTGAGACATGAATGCAGAAGTTTACATCGGTGTGCACGTGTCCTTTACAACTTTTGAAAAATTTAAAAGTGGGTATACCTAGGCAGAGTTGAATAATAAAAGATCAGTATATGAAAATGGCCATACCGTTAAGGCTGATTTATATTTCTGCGTTGAGTGATCGGCGTGACCCATAGCACCTGCCTTGCGTGTAGCCGTGCATGTATACTTCTGTGTGCTGTTTGTGTTGCTCTGCAATAACACTTCCGAAATGCTAGCTGGCAGTGAGGTTTTCATGTTCCTCTGTGTCGAGTTTCTTCACGGGTGTTTTGTTTTTTCTGAACGCTACCTTAATGTACAAGTAGCTAAAACTCATTCATTCAGAGGTCAACACTGGTGGACGTGCAACAACTTTAATCATAAGGTAAACACAAAACAAGTTTCCATCTGGAGCTCCTTTACGGGACTCGACACTTGTAAACACTCGCTCCATCGGGCTTGCGGCTCTCAGCACCGCCCACACTCATCACAGCTACCAAGCTGACCAATCACAGATCTTGTGCTACGGATCGTTGCGGTGTAGTTCCATTTTTTGAGAGGTGCGTGTTGGCATCAGCCACGGCGAGGGCTATGCGACCGTGTGAATGCAGAAGTATGAATCAGCCTTAAGTCTCAAACATCAATTCCTTGTTCTCATGTAAATTACGCAAACGTAAAACCCTGGTGAAAATCAGGCACAGATTTGCATGTACTTTAGGTCACATTCTACATCATTCAGACCTGACAAGCAGCTGCGTCATTAAAAGTTCAGCAGCCACTGATGTGTTGCACATGGAATCATTAATATACACGCCCCAGTCTGCGTTAACTTGCTATGTATGTGAGGACTTTTATTTTGAAAAGTGTGGATGCGGCAAAAAGCCATATTGTTTATGCGTTATGCAACACCTTCATGAGCCATCTGTTCTTTTGTCGCATTAAATTAAAGATTTAGCTTATATTTTCCACAACACAACTCATAAGGAAAATAAGTAACTCTGATAGGGTTATATGAGAGCTCGCTCACTCCGTTTGGTAAAACAAACATCCACCACTTA
The DNA here is from genome assembly GCA_903798125.1 of Danio choprae. Classification (NCBI taxonomy): domain Eukaryota; kingdom Metazoa; phylum Chordata; class Actinopteri; order Cypriniformes; family Danionidae; genus Danio; species Danio choprae. Next base: position 280,393 of record CAIGQW010052695.1, read on the forward strand.
AATGAAAAAGATTTTTGTGGAAAAAATAGTATGATTATTTTGTATGTGTTTATATCAGGCTGTGTGAGAAAGAGAGAGAGTGAGAGAGAGCAGTGCATCAGAGCTCATTAATATTCATGACCATTCCAAATATGGTCAATGTAGAGCTGCTGAATCTAGGGTGCATTTTATGGAGAAATAAATGAGCATATAAAACAGTATCTGAAGATTTTCTAAACTTAGCTAAGGCACATACCTACTATACAGACATCAGAGAACAATTTCACTTATTGAATAAATGCAGCACCTTTAAATGTACAAAACTGTCAGCCAATCATTTCAGTGGGCATGTACTTGCGTTTAACACACTGGCTGCGTCTAAAATCACCTATGTACTACATTTGAATTTACTACACGAGAGTTAGAAAAGTACGTTCTATATAGTATGAATGTGAGTATTATAAATGGAGCTCGGATGTACTACATCCGCCATTTGTCATCATCACGTGACCCATCCACGTCGCTTCACTCCCATTCATGAATTCTCTTGCATGGCATCACAGGATAGCATAGCATTCATCGTATGCACACTTCTGAATCTCGTCAGAAGTAGTAGGTCATCCGGGTACTTCTCACATACTGTTTTACGAATACTATGAATTCGGACATACTACTCAGCTTGCATATTGCTTCTACCATACTATATAGTAGGGAAGTATGCGATTTCGGACAGCCACAGTCTGAATAGATGGATTGTGCAGAGAGAGTTGAAAACGTAACCGAAAATAACCTAATCGTTTCTAAATTACAATGTTTTTTTAATTAATTAATTTATTTATTTATTGCCACATCAGCAACTTATGGCTGTTTCATGGCAAAATGAATATATATGTAAATATCACATGATAAAAACAAATTCGTATTACAATAAAAAGTTTCTTAACAATATAAATAGAAATAAAACTACAATGTTTTTTTAAGAACGCTTGTATAACATAAGTTGACCTGTACAAAATTTTAAAAAGCACTTCATATTTATGCTTCTTTCATGCATTAACATGAAACATTAACTTGCACTTGTGAAACCTCCATCAAAGTCCAGATAAACCAACCAGGGGCGTAAAAAAGGTCACAAAATGCACCCATTTAGTCTCGTACAAGGGACTGACGGTGCACTAGATCAAAATCGAGAAGATTGGAGAAAAGGCAGACGTACCTGCTGCTTCTGCTGCTGCTGTTTGCTGAGGTTGCGGCAGTATGTGTTGTACTTGACGATATCTTGGCTCATGTCGTCCACGCGGTCCATCAGCAGCTGGAGGCTCTTCTCCAGGTGGTTACTATGGCAACAGATTGACAGATCGTTTAGTGGGACAAACTTTGCGTAATAAACGGCTGCAGACTGCACATCAAAGCCTAATTGCTCCGCAGTGATCTTCTACTCAATTAAAAACCCAAGATGACAGAAGCATGATGTGCCTGATAAGGACTACTCTGCGCTCTGAATTCGCACGGTTCACCGAAACGTCTAATTGTAGCATGTGCTGATTTATGAAGGGCCAGCAAACATCCAAATCCGTCAGCGATTGCATGATGTATATAGGATCTTTTCCAAAAGCCATTAAGCTACCTACGTAGAGCGCATACTAAGGGCTGTGCCAACACAAAATCGGTTCCAAAAGCTAAGAGAACAAATGTGGGTTGCCAGATACCTGCTTTCTGGACAAATCCGAAACAATCCTTCACTTTATAATGGATCCCATGGGTTTTACAGAGCACTATGTGTCAAAGACGAGCCGGGAATTTGTATGAGAAACAAAATGTTCCAAACACAGAGGTGCATTTTTTTAGTTAGCATGTCATCTATGTTGGCAGTACACCTAAAAATAAGTGTAGGGATGTCATAAAAGAACAATTTTGAATCCCCAAAGATACTTTTAGTAAACTTGTTTCCATTATAGAAACATAAAAAAGGCTGCATTCAAACAAACAACCTAAAGTTTACACTATATTACTTTAACAGAAATAATGCTAGAATGATAATGCTGATTTTGTTTAGAGTGCAAAGTATTTTGGCTCTTTTTAAACTACAAATGAAATCAAAACTAACCATATTGATTTTGTTAGCTCACATTGCTAGTTTGGTGTGAACAAATCATCTGTGCATGTCAAGAAAAAAAATGTTTATCCTTGTAATCTTTAATAGAAATCTGAAAATGCACTTGTTTGTTTTCAGTTAAAATCTCAGATGACATCTGTCTGATGTATTAGGCGAGGCTAACATACTTAACCACGCCCCTCGAGCGGTCAGTTTTAACAACAAATGGAAGTAGTGAGGAGGAGGTGGTGTCTGTTAGGGTGTAAGAACTCTCCCCAAACCCCTTTTCCCGATCTTTCTAAATGAAAAGCCTACTTTACTACATCCAATCAGTAGGGAAAAAGCCACGCCCACTGTTTTCTCATTTAATATTCTGTTTCTCTAGGAACTGCATCAATACAGGAGAAAAAAAGAAAAGAAAAAGAAAAAAAACAGTCGCAGCTTCCCATTCATGCGGACTTTAAGTGTGAAATCCTTTTAGGTCTGAACGATTTGAGGATCTCAAAAACAATGTGGGTGTTCTGTTCAGACCTACATTTAGGTCTCAAACCATTAAGTTTTTTTTTCTTAATTACTTTAAAATTTGTGACTACATCGGACAAATTTGTTTTCGACTCATTCAACGACTGAAATAAATGCTATAATATTATTGTGATAAATTATTTGCAGTACATAAGACATTGTAATCATTCTATCATATAGTAATTTCATTATTTTTATATTTACTTATTAAATTAGAAATGACAAGAATCTAATTGACATTTTCCTCCACTAATATAAACTAAGCAAAAGTAGAGATGGAATAATTTAGACTAAAATGAAGCTAAAACTACTAATGTGACTAAAATGACAAAAATAAATGTCAAAACATTGATTACATCCACATCAAAATATGAAAGCATGAAGAGTTTCCAGTACTTGTTTAATGGAAATTTAAAAATGTTTTCCAGAAAAACCTGAATCTAAGAAACAAACATCTTAAACCTTTTCTTCCCCTCAGATCATTAATCTAACTGAAACCCTGTTCTACAATAAAGAATCTTTGGCGTTACAGAAAGCTTTAATGAAAGTTAAAATGTACTTTATTAAGCTTTATTTCTTGAGTGTTCTGCAAGGCAGCTCACCAGTCTCCCCTCATACTGTAATTCCCCCAAAGCCAGGTGAATTGCTTTATTAATCAAGATTAGCCTTCCAAATTACTTCATTTTTATCTGGGGATAACATGCAATCGCAAACTGAGCCTTTCCGAGAACACTCAGACAAAGATGAAGTGCCTCCAAAATTCGATGTAAAATGTGCCAATTATATTAGTTAAGGTGTAGCAAACAACCAATCAATTAATGTGCTGGACGTCTATTTTAATCAAATAAAAATAAACTCATCTTGACTTCCACACCATTCTTTGACTGACTTCCATCAAACAGAACAGTCAAAAAGGATGCAAACGCATTTTTCTTTCTGATGTTTTGTATTTATTATTATATACACCATTTATCTAATATTTAATTAAATTGAGTGTTTTTGTGCTGCTTTCTAGACCATGTCCATGTCAAAATGAAGTAATCAATCAAGCATTTTGCTTGTGAACAACATTTATTAGCAAAAACAACTATACAATTAAACTTGACGTATTCAATTGATTCATTCAAAATGGTTGCTTCATTTACAAACAAAACATGTAATTGTCTTTATAGATGGACCATGGCGCCTGTTACATTCCCTTGCAGAACGTACTTTCGGGTTATGTGCGTGCGCGCTTCTCTTTGTGTGTGGGTGTGTTGTTTTACGTATGTTTCACGTACGAATAGGATTGGAAGATCTGCATTGCAGGCTGATGATGCTGGCCGCTGACACTGAGTGGCTTTGTGGTGGGTGGGTCTCCGTGAGGACAGTCTCTCTTGCGAGGACTAGTCTGAGACAAATTTGGTTTTGGTTTGTGATAAATGCTCTTGTCTAAAATCTATGTGGGATTGCAATGTGTTTGTCCGTGAACTTAAACGATCAGTATATGGATCGTCCAGTTAAATAATACCTTGGAGAGGCTGGAGAACAGTAAGTCGTGCGATATACATTTACAAAACCCAGATTAACTTCTGTATTAGTCCATTACGTTCAGGAGAGTGTGCTGTTTTGTGTACGTTTTGTTTTTTTGTTAGAGTAGTTTAGTTAAGACGTTTAATACGTTGAAGATAAAGAAGTTTCTTTTCATGCTTTTTCTTTAATATTTAATTTAGTTTAATACAGTTAGTACGTTCTGCTATATTTCTTTCTTTAATTTAAGCGCCTCTAACTACCTCTCCATCAGCTAAAATATCATTTATTTATTGCAAATATTCTTTCACTGTACAAATGTTTCACTTGTTTTCATTGGTATGGGCAATAAATCAATGGCAGTGATATTCGGTCTTCAGTTCTTCTTTCTCCATTCACTAATTACACGCACAAAACTATTATATGTCATGTCAAAAATACCCTTAGTTCATTAATAACATCTAAAGGATGTAACAGCGCCACTGTTTATAGAGAAAGCTTATCTTGCGAATAGTCAATGCATGGGGGGAAAAAAGCAACCACCATGAATCTTTTCATGTTTTACAGGAAAAAGAGGAACGAAACTATGGGTGAGCAAATGAGGAAAATCTTCACTCCTTCACCATTCCTCATTACATGTGCTGAAGTCTCTGTGTTTTTAGAGTGACACATCTGCTCTATAGAACTATTGGTATTTGCAGAGAAAGGAAAGGGCATCTCTGTACACAGGAAGACCTAAATTACATGCTGAATGCATTATCATTATCTGTGTGCTGATGGGAAGGCTGAATGATTTCACCAGCAGGGCCTATTAAACACACTAACTCCTGGGATGTTCTGAATTACAAATGAAAGACTTTGCTGAAAATGGCAAAGATTGTGCCGACTCATAAAGCATTAACTATAAAGACCAAAACACCTGCTCACTTCCCAAGTATTTAGTCTATCAATTAGTCTGATTTGGGAAGAGGGTCCTGAACAGCTGTGGCTGCTGGGGAGCGTAAACAGTCAGAAAAATCACAGTTCCTACGTTCATTAAACTCCGTTCATGCATCATGGGGGAGAGAAAAAAAAGATATTTCTTGCTCTTTTGATCAAATAAAAAAAAAGATCAATGTACCGTGTAGATCAGAGCCGGGTGATTAGCTTAAAAAAAAAATATAAGCCATTTTAAAAAAAAAAACACACAACTTGATATTTTCCACTTTTTTGATGCAAATCTAAGTATTTATTTTTATGCTCTAAAATGGCTTAAAAGGGTGATCTTTCTTTCTTTCTTTCCATTAGAGGAACCATTGTGTCAAACAGCCAGTGTAGCCCAAATATGTCTAACATGCCTTAAAAATAGCATTTAAAAATAATCAGGACACATTTTACACAAGTTTGATACTAAAGTAAGAACAAAACTTGCATTAGTGTTTAAAGGTTTTAGGGATAATACACTTTATTATGCTTTTGAAATCTGTTGTGCTCACCGAATCTGCATTTATTTATTTACTTTTTTTAAATAATAAAAATATTGCAAATTTAAAATAACTTTTATAATTAAATGTATGTTTTATATATAGAGTGTAAGTCAAAAATATTAGCCCCCTGTATATTTTTCCCCAATTTCTGTTTACCGAAAATAAGTTTTTATTTTCTAAACATTTATACGTTTATAACTCATGTCTTATAACTAAAAAAAATATATATATAGATAAATAGATTTATTTAATCTTTGCCATGATGACTGTACAATATTTTACTAGATATTTTTCAATTTATTGTTCATTATTCAACTTAATGTGCAATTTAAAGACTAGGCAAGTTAGGGTAATTAGGCAAGTCATTGTATAACAGTGGCTTGTTCTGTAATCTGAAACATTGTTTAAGAGGGCTGATAATACTATTAATAACAATATTGACCTTAAAATGGTTTTTAAACCATTTAAAACTGCTTTTAATCTAGCTGAAATAAAGCAAACAAGACTTTCTCCAGAAGGAAAAATATTATAGAAAATACTGTGAAAACTTCCTTGCCCTTGAAGAGGGCTAATAATTTTAACTTCAACTGTATAAAAAATCTATTTCTGTAATGCAATGCTTCTTTTTTTAGCAGCCATTGCTCTAGTCTTTAGTATCACGTGACCTTTTAGAAATCTTTTGTAAAATCATAAATGTCTTTAATGTAAAAGGAGTGCGAGTAAAGCAAATGAGAGTTTGTTCACTCATGTGCAGAGCTGTTAATCGGTGTGTTGTTGATTTACACACCAACCACCTTAGAAACTGCAGCTGAGCATTTTTCATATGTACAGTGTCACTTTTCATATATACAGATGTTTGTTTGAATACATATTACACGGATAATGGCATGCTGCAATGCAAAGTCTTTATTATCACATGATCAACTAGAAATCTTTGCAAAATCATAAATGTCTTCTCTCATACTCTTTACTGATCCTCTGTACATTTATTTAATTATGAATTCCAAACATTTGTTATGATGATTTGATAAACTAATTCAGATCAATTAAATTACTCAATGTTCAAAATGCCAGAGATCATTTGTAGAAACATTACTCTACTCAACTCATTGCCCATATTTGCATATAATCAACATCCTTTCAATATTCAACAAATTGAATAAAATTTACATAAAGGATTCCTGTGTTACAGTAGGATTTAATACAGTGCTGTAGAAAATGGCCATTACATACTTTAATCTTTACTCTAAACTCAACACACTTAACATACTGCCCTTGACGCTACTTGTCGTATTAGTTTCTTTAAAAAAGAAAGAAAAGAAATAGAAAAGGAGATTCATTCTGAACATAATGAGGCTCATTTCTGGGAACTGCTCTCCTGGAAAGAGACTCGGCTTAATCTGTAATAAAATTCAGTGGAATCTAACTGGATTAGCCAAATTAATTTAGAAGAGAAGACTATTTGCAGGAGAATAAAACGTCCAGTGTCCCAGCTAGAAGCATTACTGATGGACCCCCCGAAAATGTAATTTTAGGTCAGTGGCTTTCATCTGGTGGACGATAGGTCTGTTATTGACAATAAAAAGTGATGTTAAATGCAAATAGGAAGCAACTAACCCTTTAATGGTGCAAGCTAAATTTTATTTTGTAAAATAAGTCACACCTGACTATAAGGAACACCGTTTAAAGGTGACATCGGACCAAATGTAAAATTATGTACATTTTTTTACATTTAGTTTAATTAGGTTTCTGCTGTATCTGCAAGCTCAGACATATAACCATTGACGTCATATTTTTATGACCGTAAAAAATAAAAAACTATGACTGCCCGTTTGACATGTCAGTCAAATAGCCAATAAAGCTGCAAAAGAGCCCAGACGTTCTGCCTTGACTCTGAAGGCCTTGCCTACACGTGACTAATGCAATACTACATGCAACCAAATCGGAGGTATGATGTTTGTATTAGTATTTGCCTGTAGGCGACTTCATGATTTGCATTTTCAGCATTTCTCAGATCCAAGATTTTGTATTACTTTTGGTCCAGGCAACACACAAGCCCTATTTCTTGTGTCAAGATTAAACCGTGACATCAGGGCATGTCAGCGTGTATCTCTTTTCCTCGGTCCATTTCCGGAGGCGAAACACAGCCGTGGAGAAGGATTTAAAAGACATAGATTGACGAGATGAATCAACACACCACAAATCTTTTTTTTTTTCTACAATGGTAACAGAGGGCAGGGGGTGATGCTGACCTGCTTGACAGATTGAGCAGCTCGTGCTTGTCAGCCAGTGTGCTCTTCTCTTGCAGATCCCACATCAGCACGTTTATGAGATGAGAGTTCTTGATGAAGATGGGAACCTCCTCGAACATGTGCTCATAGGCAACACCGGCCTTCTTCAGCCTGCCGAAACAGAAAACATCCAGAGATAAGTCACCTGCGGTGATGCAAAACTAAATAAGGGCAATTCCATGCAAATGTCAACCTTGCCAAGTTTTCACCAAAATACTGAAACAGTTTCTACGTTTTTCGTGTAGGCTTGTACTTGACAGTGCTGCAAAAATACTCAAATGTCTCTGTCAATATTTTCAAACCATTATATTTGATTTACTAAAGTCACACAAGTGGTGATTTCACATCCATAACATCCATAAGCTTTTTCCTCAAATGCAAAAATGTTTAATAAAATAAAATCAATCATTTTTGTTCTATAGTGAGCCAACTCTTCTCCTTTTGATTAGCATCATTTCTTTTGGGTTGTTCAGTTTAATTCACACAATTTCTACAAAGTATGCTGTATACTGTAAACTCGCATAGTGCTTTGGTCACATCCTAAATGCATCTTTATTTTCCTCATTTAAAATCTAAAAAATGTTTACGGATTGATATTTTTCTGATCCCGTAACTCTGTGGTGAGTTGTTGGAAAATATAAACGGATGTTTCAATATAATGTCAACATATACTTTCTCTGTGCATTTATGTTTGGAGATTTTACTGCAAATGTCACATCCATAACGCCGGCATTTCTCATAAGAAAATGCCGTTTTAACCATTTCAAATATTGTCATTTCACAGGGATGTCAAAATGATCAAACCTAAAAAGGCTTTTATAATTTTGCAAAACATTGCTTTCAAATAAATGTTTAAACTTTCTCTTTAAAGAATGCTGAAAAATGGATTTGTGAACGGATATGTACTTTATCAAATAAATAGTCTTTGACCCCAAAACATTTGATCTGTTGCAAATATTGATGGGGTCTTTAAAATTACTTGTTCATATTTTTGTAAAAATTGCTGGCCACACCCATATCACCCTGCAGCCCAAGACTGGTTAGTCACTGAAGCTAAGCAGGGCTGAGCCTGGTCAGTACTTGGAGACCACATGGGAAATCTAGGTTGCTGTTGGAAGCGGTGTTAGTGAGGACAGCAGGGGGGCCCAATCTGTGGTCTGTGTGAGTCCTAATGCCCCAGTATAGTGAAGGGGACACCATACTGTCAGTGAGCGCCGCCTTTTGGATGAGACGTTAAACTGAAGTCCTGACATTCTGTGGTCATGAAAAATCTCATGACACTTCACGTAAAGAGTAGGGGTGTAGCCCCGGTGTCCTGGCCAAATGCCCTCCATTGGCCCTTACCCATCATGGACTCCCAATCATCCACATCCACTGAACTGGCTCTATCACTGCCTCTCAACTCCAACAATAGCTAGGGTGGTGAGCGCACTGGCGCCATTGTCCTGTGGCTACCGTTGCATCATCCAAGTGGATGCTGCACACTGGTGGTGGTGTGGAAAGACCCCCTTCATGATTGTGAAGCACTTTGGGTGTATATAAAATAATGACTAATTACAGTTGAAGTACTTTTAATTTCTTTTTAAATGCTAATGAACCCTGATACATCCTTAACAACATCAAAGGCTGCCTGCTTAAATGCCAATCATCTATTGCTCTTAAATGTTTGGTTTTTTTAAAGAAAATAATGAATGAAAACAGTGGCAAGCAGCAATTAAGTCAAAAAATACACTGGCAAAATGATGAGCAGGCATGACATGTAGGATTAACTAGGACTAACTGCAACAATAATAAAGACATAATTTCAGTCAAAACGGCAGCTAAAAATAAATATATAAATAAAATCACTAGCAATGGCACAGATAAAGTTTGGTGTTTAAAGAAGCAGGTGCAGGTTGGCATTTTAGATCACCAAAAAATGCGTAACTTTGGCGTTAAGAGGATAGGAGTCAAACATTTTAGGATGATCTTAAAGCAGGTATTTCAAGAAAAATCAATACGTGACTATCTGCAGAAACGAGTCAGAAGTCGCACCATTTTATTTTAAGATAAAGGCCAATAATGTAAAAAAAACAATGAATAAAAAAAAAAACTATTTTTACTTTTTTTTGGATAATTTCACAAAACAGACATTCAAAAATAATCTCAAAGTTTCGTTGACATGAAATGTTTTTTGTTTATTTTCCAATCTTGTCTGTTAAAATGTCGTATCATGATTTGAATTTATTATTTTTTTATTCATTTATTATTAATAATTTATTATTATTATTTATTTATTATTTTTATTTTATTTTTTTAAAATATTTATTTTAATAAGTTTTATTATTTTTAATCATTATCATTATTATTATTTATTATTATTATTATTATTATTATTATTATTATTATTATTATTATTATTATTATATTGCTTGCTTATTTCATTTCAAATCAGCAGCATTGGCTATATTCATGGTAAAACCTATAATAAATATACAATATATAGCATGCAATCATATCGGTTTCTTAATAAACATTTATTGTACAAAAAAACGTACAAATAACCACACTGAAAACAGTCACATACAATCTTTTATTTGTATCACGATTTGAAAGTGTTGAGAACGGGAGTGTACTCACTTTTCAGACTTCATTTCTACATGCAGCATACATGAATGTAAAAGTAGACTGATCCTCCCCTCAATTCAATCAATGCAATTCAAATGTAATGCATGTTATTAGCAGGTGTAAATGGCGATCTGTCTTTGAGATGAGCACTTGTGTCGTGCACTAGGGGCGTTTCATCTGGAGAGCAGTTGGAGGGTCACCGCACCCATCCATCCGTCATTTCAATGAGCCGCTACGCTCCGCCATTCCAGCTGAATCGCAGAAAATTATGGAGGAGCGGGGGGAATGTTGGAGGAATATCAATATAGCGCTGCCTCGCGAATTTCAGATTGATATTCCGGATGAATCTGACAAGTGATCTGTATGCATCATTCAGGATGACCCACCTTGCAATGTTCACTCTACAAATAGAGGCTTATTTTCATAATCAATAGCGTTGCTCTTCTTAACTAGCTGAATATTCACGAAGTGCTGTGGAATGATAGTGTCAGCTCGGGGCCGCCGGCAGATGACAAGGTCAAAACAGGCCACATGAACGTGTTTGATGTTAGCATGAAACACAGCGCATAGATCCATTTTAAATCGGTAAACGGATGCGTCTGCAAGTGGAACTAGATATATTTGGAGATGTCAGCTGAATAAAAACATGGCCATTTCTAATAAACAAACGCTTTGGGTTTTTAAATATATAAAAATAACTAATCCTCTAATGGATTAAGTACAGACTCAATTATTTAATCATCCCCAAATTACCCCACAAATATAAATAAATAAATAAATATATGAAAAAACTGACAGTATTTTTTTGTCAAATTCTAGTGACAAATGGCTGTTGTTTTAAATGAATTGATGGATA
>CAIGQW010052695.1:292117-310578 GCA_903798125.1 Danio choprae
AAAAAAACATTCTGGATGCGTCTGATGTTTGATGTTAGGATGAAACAGCACGCAGATCCATTTTAAATCGGTAAGCGGACGTGTCTGCAAGTGGAACTACATAATCGGAGATGTCAGCCGAATAAAAATATGGCCAAATGCCCAAACAAACACTTTGGGTTTTTGTATATATACAAATAACAGCATGAATAGAAATTTTCCCATCCTCTAAGGATTAAATACTTTGTACAGACTCAATACAATTATTAAATCAACCCCAAATTACCTCACAAATATAAATTAATAACAATCTGAAAATATTGACAGTATTATTGTCAAATTCTAGTCAAAAAAAGTCTCAATTTTAATTGAACTGATTTTATTGTATTATTTATTTTTTTAGATTTCAATCCCAAAATAATAATTAGAAAACATTATTATTTTATTAGAAGAAAAAAAAACATTCCCTAGTGAAATAAACACTTTATACAGTAGGGCGGCACGATTCTGGCTAAAATGAGAATCACGTTTTTCTTTGCTTAAAAACAAGATCACGATTGTCTCACAATTCTGTAGATGTAAAATAAAGGTTAATATGAGAAGGCTGTTATTATTGTTATTTCTCAAACATATGATTAAAAAAAACAATAATAATATTAGGCCTGTGCGTAGGTTGTATGTTGTGCTAAATTTTGTATAGACTTGGAATGATAGACTTAGAATTTGTCCTGGTCGTTTTACATGTGATTACATCGGAATATAACTATTGATAATTCTGAAGTTGAATTATTATGTTTGAGACATATGCTTGTCATTTTTTACTGGTAAAATTAAACGTTGGTCATTATCGGATTCCCTATTGCATTATATTCGACATTATAATAGGCTGGAGTAGTTATACTATTTATACTAATAGTATAAAGTTATACTGACAACATTTATTCTTATGCACAACACTGTGTTTCGCTATGAAAGAAAGAAACATATCAAATGCTTGTCGTAATCATAACTCTAAAACGCGATATTATTATTTTAATGCGGTTTTGGTTTCACTTTCACAAGATCGTATAGGGGTCGAACCGAGATCACAATCTTTTTGATTAATCATGCAGCCCTATAATACAGTACAATCAAAAATATTAAAAACATTGTAAAAAAATAAAATAGCATATTAAAAATTTACAATTATGATGCCTATGATATAAAATTATTAGCCTTCCTCTGAATTTTATTAGTTTTTTTTTAATTATTTACCATTAAGTGATGTCTAAAGTTTTTTTCACTACAGTATCTCCTAGAATATTTGTTCTGGAGAAAGTTATTTCTTTTAGTTTGGTTGAAATAAAAGTAGTTTAATTATTTTTTTATACATTTTTAGATTGGCTACAGAACAAATGTTGGTCCAATGACTTGTTTAATTAACATAATTTGCATTTCTGAAAATATTATCCAGATCAAGCTGGAAAGGGCCACTTATTTGAAAGATTATGCTTCTGTAAACTTCTCTAAAACTTGGTTTGTCCTTATAAAGCCAAAAACATTTAACCCCACGTATTAATAAAGCAAACATAGTTGACTAACTTCATTGCACCTGAAAAGCTCTTCACCCGCAGCTCACCCTGAAGCACTCATGTCCTCCAGCAAAACACTTTATTGTTGTTGGGAGTCTTGATCGCTCAGACGTCACTGCTTTGCTGATACATTCCCCCATTAGGCTTATGTCTAGCAGCAATTTAAAATCAATTACCATCTGCCGAGAAGCCAGGGAGGTTATACACTTTGTGCATTTGTTTGTTTGGCAGACAGTGCTGACTATTCCTTTAAAGACCTCCCATCATGCCAAACAAAAGCCCCTCGCTGATGGGGATGCGGCTCAGTTTGTGCATTGCAGAAGACTCTCATTAGCAACAGATTAATGGTAACAAGCAAAGGCGGTGACCGGTGTAAAGGGAGTGATTAATGTTGGTAAGAATTGAAAATGTTGTTTATGCCTTGTTTATAAATCTGTAATATGTCTTAAAGGAGGCCTATTATGCAAAACCCACTTTTATAAGGGGTTTAAATACAGTTGTGTGGTGACAGTGTGTGAATATAGCCAGCCTCTAATGGTAAACATTTATTAATTCTAGTTTATTTTAATCACACTTGATAAAAACAGACATTTCTACCTTTGTACCTGTCATCAGAGGGGGAAAGCCCCGCCCATTAATGACAAACTCTCCCCCATTAGCATAAACAGCCCTGAGTGAGAAGCAGCCGTCTATTACTGGAGTTTTCAGCTGCTAAAGACAATGTCGACGACTAAGAGGATTATAAATGTGGAGTTTTAGATGCACAAATGAACACTGTAATCTCCATAGACATCCTTCTTCTGAGACACAGCTTTTGACACTTTCAGGTTTTTTACACAGATAACATTAGTCCTGTATTGAATCTCCCGCAGAGGCGTTTGTAGCTCCGCCCTCTTTTGAAAAAGAGCACAATCTCATTTGAATTTAAAGCGACAGTTACCAAAACGGCACAATTGGGATCAAAGCCTAAAAGGGTCAGTTTCAAAGAGTTATAAAACAGTATTTGTGTGGTATTTTGAGGTGAAACTTTACACACACACACACACACACACACACACACACACACACACACACACACACCCACCCTCTAGGGACATCAGAGACTTATTTTACATCTTTATATCAGAGATTACCTAAAATCTGGACACCTTTTGTAGCTTACATTCAAACTGTACTAACTCTTACTTAGTTTAATAAAATAACTTTTTATTCCAAAAGTGGTTTTTTTTCCATTAAAAGTGTAAAGTTTTGTGTAAAGTTTTGGGAGCATCTAATATTGCATTTATCTCAGCATTGATTTGACTGCATTTATATACCTATTGTAACACTCCTACTGGTACTCCATTCATTGCCATGTCTTTTTATATACTTATTTGCATTTTGTTTTAATCCATCAACCCGAGGGCTATAGCACGAGGCCTGGGATTTTACCCAGGTAAGTTTGCCATTAGTTTGAGAGTTTTCAGGCTCAAGGAGGAGGGTTGGTTTATTCTCGGTTAGAGATTGCGGACCTAAACTGGACAAGTCAGCTTCGAGTAAAAGTGAATGTAAATTCATCTGAATGTATTAACAAAAAAATATATAATAATAATAAAAATCATAGAAAAGAAGGTGAAGAAACAGATTTGAAACTGTATCTTACCCCTCAGGAGTGAAGTCTTTCTCCTTGCAGATCTCCATCAGCTTGGGGGTCAATCTGTAGGCCTTCAGACAGAGAGAGCCCTGCGCCGTCTTTAGGGGATCTATGGATTTAATAAATAAATAAATAAATAAATAAATAAATATGCAACACTACAAGCAAAACAAAACTAAAAAAACACATCAGCAAAGTTGTAATCTAAGCTATTTTAACTATTTTTTGAACGGTGAATTCATAAGCATCTCTTTTGTTCAGTTGCCATCTAATACATTTCTGCTTGTCTGAACAAAAGGTGTTTTATAAGTCAAGGTGAGGTTTTTACTAGTTGTCAAAACAAGTGGAACAACATTTAACTAAAAAAAAAGAAGAAGAAAAGAAAATGCTAATTTAGCTTTGTAAATTTAATGAAAGGAATAATCCTTAACATTTAGAAGAAAAGAAACCTACACTTTGTTCAAACTGTAAAATACAATAAACAGTAACAAAATAAAGAAACTTCATTATTTATTTATTTATTTGTAGCTGTAGTAGTTAGTTGTAGTTGTAGCTGTTGTAGTTGTTGTGAATGGTGGACTTGACTAGACTTCAAATTTGTCCTGGTCGTTAATGCACAGTAAAGTGATGACATTAGAACACAACTATTCATATTCTAAAGTTGAATTATGACGTTTGAGACATATGCTTGCCTTTTGTCATTGACAACATTATTAGCCCTCTTTTTTTCACTGGTAAAATGAGACATTTGTTATTAGCAGATTTCCTCTTGCATTATATTCAACATTATATAGGCTGCAGTAGTTATGCTGACACTGTTAAACATTTATTCTCACGCACAACACTTAATGTTCGCTATAAAAGAAAAAATATCAAATGCTTGTCGTAATCATAACTTTACAATGAGATATGATCATTTTAATGATGTGTGCTGTTTTGGTTTCACTTTCACTGCAGAGCGGGTTATGTCATGGCTGCCATCACTTTGGGAAGAAAAAACAAAACATACATGTAAATCATACTTCATCATCATACTTTATCAGCTCCCAAACGATCACTCTGTGCAACAAACTGAATGTTATTTACAACTTAATTACTTGTTATCCACAGCCTATGCAGGTTCTGTTCACTAAAGTATACATCATTTGCGGGCACGCTCTGACACACTGTTTGTTTACTACTCTTAGTTGCAAACAGCGTGTCAGATCACATGTGATTTCGCAGCCACAAATACATCATTACATGAAGACAGAAATTACATTTTTGGGTGAATTATACCTTATAAATACAGTATGTGACACTTTTAACACCATTCTGAGGTGCCTATGTCGCTGAGCAACGTATATAAAACAACGTAAAGACTTGTGCGACCGCCTTTACGCTTCTCCTAAATTGAAAATATAATTGGCTGAATTGTAGAGATGCTGGATTAAGATCGTGTGGGGGGGTCGAATCGAGATCGCGATCTTTTTTCGATTAATCGTGCAGCCCTACTACAGGCACAAACATATTTACAAGAAATTAAAAACAAAATTGGAAAATAAATAAATGAATAACCTGACTTTTGATATTTAAATGTTTGGACAAAGCAACACAATCAAAAAACTAAAACTACACTATAATACTTCAGTAAACCTCATGCTCATGGAAGCTGTTTCCTCAACTAACATTCTCACTCATAACAAAAAAATAGACACTGAATACTGAATGAACATTTCAACATTAGATTTACAGATCAAAACTTCAATACTGCAGCAGAACTTCAGTAGAAAAAATAATAACAACAATAATAAAACTTTGCATGGTTCAAAAGGGCTAATAACTTGTATATGTTCTGACAATTCACTCAAATGAATACATCAGTGGGCAAAATGTGGGTCGTTTCAATTATATTACACTATACTTTAATGCTCCTTTGATACTCAACAAAAACAACTGCTCAAAAGTTTGAAATCCCATTCAGATAGTCTTTCGAATTAATTCCTCCGCTCACCAAGCAAGCATTGAATTGATCAAAAACTACATTAAATGCTGCAAATGATAATTACTTTTGGAAATAATGGCTTTTCCTTCAGTCTTTATCTGCACGCGGCATCACTCCAGTCCAACACAGAAAGCACGACGATTCCTCTTCTTACAAAATGAGCTCATTTGGTGCTTCAGAAACACTTCTTATTACCTGAGCAACCTTCAAAATGTTCTGCGAATTAATGAAGTGTGGAAATGGCAATACAGTGGCTTTTTTCAGGTGTTGAAATATCGTGTGCGCTTTCTTTTTCTGTTTTTCCTCCCAAAGTCCAATTTTGGCTTCATAAAGAAAGTGAAGTGTAGAAACTCGGCAGTCTATTGTTGTGTGCCGTCTCTAAAGAGGAAAAGCCAACGAGATTTAACCAGGACACGGAGAGAAGAGGACAGCCCTGATGCACAACAATAACGCAACTTGTAGATCACAGTTAGGAGATGGGGAAACAGATGCATTCTGGGTCGGCAGCTGACAGTTTGGTTGAACAGAACGTGTTCGACATCAGCTGCAACTGTAAAAAGACTAGACGGCCATTTGTGAGTTTTAAAGAAAAAGGTCAACGTTTCTTTTAATTTGAAATCTTGGGCAGATGTTTATGCTTTTTTTTGTATTTAATGAAAGTAATATTCATAAACAGCTCTTCTGCTCATTTTGTGATATTGTATTAATTTCCCAATGAACTCAGGTTTGTCTAAACAAAAAATATATTTAATGTTTTTTTTTAAATATTTAAAAATTATAGCATTATTATTTTATTATTATTAAAAGTATAGTATTATTATTATTAGAAAATTACTACATTACTATTATTATTATTACTACTACAATTAACAAGTTTTATTATTACTAAAATTGTATTCTTTTTTATTATTATTATTATTATTAAAATTATAGCACTATTATTTTATTAATAGTATAATTATAGTATTATTAGAAAAGTATTATTACAATTACATTATTATTATTGTTATTATTATTATTATTATGACTACTACAATTATATTATCATTATTAAAACTGTCATCACAGTTATTATTACTAAAATTGTATTATTTTTTACATTATTAAAATTATAGCATTATAATTTTAATATTAAAATTATAGTATTATTATTATAAAATTATTATTATTACAATTACATTATTATTAATATTATTATAATTACTACTACTACAATTATATTATTATTATTACTACTACTACTACAATTAACACGTTTTATTATTACTAAAATTGTATTCTTTTTTATTATTATTACAATTATAGCATTATTATTTTATTAATAGTACAATTATAGTATTATTATTAGAAAAGTATTATTACAATTACATTATTATTATTATTATTAATTATTATTATTATTACTACAATTATATTATCATTATTAAAATTATCATCAGTTTTGTTATTACTAAAATTTTATTATTTTTTACATTATTAAAATTATAGCATTATTATTAGAAAATTATTATTATTACAATTACATTATTATTACTACTACTACTACAATTATAAATTATATTAGAATTACAATTATATTATTATTATTATTATTATTATTATTATTATTACTACTACTACTACTAATACTACTACTACTACTACTACAAATATATTAATATTAAAGTTATCATCATCATCAGTTTTATTATTAAAATGTTATATATTATTATTATTATTATTATTATCATTATTATTATATTAAAATTGTGAAATTATATTAAAATAATAATTTCATATTATATAATAATGTTCATATTATATGAAAATTATTATTATTACAATTATTTTACTACAATTATATTAGTATTACAATTTTATTATTATTATTACTACAAATATATTATTATTATTATTATTAAAATTATAGCATTATTATTTGATTATTATTAAAATTACAGTATTATTATTAATTATTATTATTACAATTACACTATTATTATTAATATTATTACTAAAATTATATTAGTATTCAAATATTATTATTATTAAATTTGTATTATTAAAATTATAGTGTTATTATAAAATTATTAATTATTATTATTATTATTATTACAGATAAAATAATAACTAATAGAAAGTACAAATAACTGTAAAGCAGTAAAAACTACTAAAACATACATGAAAATGGAAAATAAATAATTGAAATAAGCTGATAGTTCTATGGGACAGAACATACAAAAATAACTCTGAAACACTGATGGCCTTTTTAGAGTCCCAAAAAGAAGCTAAGCTACAAATTAAATTAACAACATCCAAATAGGCATAAGCAAAAATTAGATGGCAAACAATTAAAAAGGGTTTATGGATGGATTAAATAGAGGTGTTGGAAACAGTTTTGTCATAAGGCTTATGAGAAAGTTCTGCCAAAAATGCAATTCTGTGAAAGAAAGAAAAGAGGGAAAAAAAGGATTGAGAAAATCAGCATGCGTGCACAAACGTCCAGGTTTAATTATTTTTATTGTAAACACTGGCTTGTGCTGCCGTCTTGCTAGAAAGATGCGAGAAAAATCTGGCAATGTGTGAAATATGTGCACATATTTGCACTGACATTTTCTCTAAAAGCGACAACAACATCTCATGTATTAGAAGGTTTGGGATGGGTCTGCGTGAGATTCTATGCATCAGTCATTTTGGGCCTTAAGAGGCAGTTTTGATGTTAAAATAAACAGTTCAACAGTGTTGAAACACTCCAGCCAAACGGGATTTAAACATTGCCATCTGAAAACCTACGTTTGGATTGAAGGCTAAAATGAGGAAGACTAGAATGCTTTATTTCAAGTGCTGACACTAACACAAATCTGAGGTTTTCAGGCCATTTGTGTCTATTCAAAAATAAGAAGCTGTTTCTTTCACTACATATATCAGTTTTCATGTATACTTTCTAGTTTGATTGTAAAAATAGTGTGATCTTTTTTCTTAATATTAGATTGAAAGGTCAGAAAGGCCCTTAAACACAGCCATAGTACGTTCCCTAAAAAAAAGAAAAGAAAAAAAATGAAAGAAATCAAGAAAGTATTTTTAAAGTGGGGAAAAAAAGAGATACAGATTTAAACACCAGTTGTAAACAGAAATATCTCCTTGGCTACATGTGATTCAGTCAACCATAACATTTTAATACCAGGTGTAAAGAGGACTTTTGAGACCGGTGTTCATTCTTCTGAAGCCAAATAAAAATAAAAAGTTTCTCAAAATCTTTTCAGAATTGAAAGATCTTACATTTACGAGTTTATAAAGGTATAGTTCACAACCAAAATTAAAACTGTCATCATTTACTGACACTTGTTCCAAACCAGTGGAAGAACGTTGGAAACCAGTAACTATTGACTTCCATAGCTGGACAAACATACTATAGAAGTCAATAGTTACAGGTTTCCAACAAAAAACATCTTTTTCACTGGAAAAAAGAAAACGACAACCTCAAACTGGTTTAGAACAAGTGAAAAATGTAGTACATGACTATTATAAGAGGAAATGTGGGATGCTAATTCACAAATTACAAGTTTATAATTTGTAACTCAGAATTCTGGGAAGGGATAAAAAGTAAAAAAATAAATAAATTGAGAGTAAACAAAAGTGTGGATAAAAAGGTGCCTAGCAAGGTGTCCCTAGCAGAAACTGGTTGCAGTGAGGTCCTGTTTACACTAATACGTTTTAGAACAAAACAGATCCACGTCCACACTGGCGTTTCACCTAGCGTTTCTGAAAAGATCTCAGTCCACACTACACCGCTGAAAACGCACATCACGTGGCCACACACACACTCCGGCATGCATGCGCAAGTCTGAGCTCCAGGAAGTCAGTGAGTGCTTTGAGCACAGGTCCTCAGGTGAGAGCAGCGCACGTCGGACAGTTCATCAAGGATATACCGTTGGATCTCATCTCACTATACGATATCACTATACATCTCACTGAACGATATTGGTTTACAGAGATAGTTCACTCGCTCGTGGACAAGCCAGAATGAAAACAAAGGAACCGCCATGTTTTAAATGCACAGCCGAGACATTACAATATATACATATAATAAGCCAGAGCTTAAACAAACCTTGTCGTCGTCTTGATGAACAGCCACAAAGCCAAGAAGAGCAGATTCTACACTGTGCCCCGTAGTTTTTTCACGAGCCTGTCTAAAGCGCGAGCGGTTTCGCTTTTTAGCTTGCGTGTCTTTATTTGAAATAAACTTCTTGAGCTGATGATAATAACATGCGCGTGATTATTGAAGTGCTTCTGCTTCTGATCTTTCCGATCCTGTCAGAAACAAACAAACGTGAGACAAAAAAACAAAGGAGAAGCCAGAAAAACAAAGGAGCAAATGATTTTTTCAGCAAACATGAACAAAATGCCATGTTTAACTATTATCACCACCTTTTGGATTATTATGAACTCGAGAATGACTGAATTACTTTCTAACAGAGGTTACATGTGCTGGTGAAGAATAAAGATACAGATGAGAGGTTTGCACTGACTGTGGGCTACATGTTGCGTGTTGTTTTTGAACCCAAATAAGGACTAAATGTATCCTGTGTGAAGTTTTTTTTCTGTAATTGGTATCATATCGAAGACTGTAAGGGTCTGTATGTGTTCATATATGTTGCATTTATTTATTTATTTTATATAATGGCAGATGTTACAGTAGGCTATTTTGCATCGTTGATCTGCAGTTATAATCAAATCATGTTCATAAAAAGGTATTTATGTGTATAAAGCATCTGTTTTGTGAGAAATGCTTCTCATATGATATGTGAATGACCTGTACAGCTTTACTGTAGACATTTTCTCAAGTGAGAATGACGTTGACAGAAACTTAGTCGTTCACCACGCCCACCAAAAGGGTACCATTGGTACCCTTTTAGCAGTGGAAACGCAAGCCTGATAAAGGTGGCCCATACCGTACTGCACCACTCAGTGAAAACAGGCCATAAATAACATTACAGATTAGAAACTGGTTATCTTAAAATAATATCTTTGTGCAAGGCAAAGAAAGAAAAAAAAATCCCAGAAAAGCAATCCAAGCCTCAAATGGTTGATTTGAAATGAGAACACATCACTTGACAATAACAAAGGTCAGAAAGTTAAGTGCCATAAAACCCACACCTCCATCCTGCACCTACAAGATATTTATATTCACCTGGCGGATGTAACAAATCTCAGACTGGAGGGCCACGAGGTCACGCGGAGAAGCCTTTTTCCCCCTCTTTCATAAAGAAATCATCGACTGCAGGTGCTGTCAGTTTTCATAATCAAGCTGCGCCGACCACAAAAGCTCGCCACTGCTTTTAGTGAGCGAGTTGTATTGAATTAATACGCTTGTCAGAGTTGTCAAAGGTTCTGAAGTGTTGTAACAGGGCCTTATCAGAGCTGCCACTCTCTCATCCACCCTGCAGACTTTTAAAACCACCCTGCGCCCTTTAACAACGCCCTTCCCTCGCCGAAAGTTCATGCATCTGAAGTCACGGGTGGCTGCTTGAAATAATAATAGAGTAAATAAAACAGAGGCCAATATGAAATCATGAGATGTGGTTTTTAAAGTGTTAAAACAATGCTTTTACTGTGTAAGTGGAATTGAGGGGTTTGGAGTTGTGTACAAGTTTTGTGAATTTCTCAAATGTGATGTTTGAATTTGACGCGTGTCAGAAATGCTATTTAAAAAAATAAACAGGTAAATAAATAAAAACAATGCATTACAGCCTAAATACAAGGTCAAGCCCAAAACTATTCATACCCATGGCAAATTCTGCAACTTTTATTTATTTATTTATTTTTATTATTGGAACAGGTTTCTCCCAAAAGATTATATGATTTACCAGACACATTATTTTGGAAAAAAAAACGTGCTTATATTTAACCACAATAAAAAAAATTATAAATTAATTAATTAATTAAAAAATTAAAACGAATCACAAATATATCATTAAAAACATTGCCCAGTCTTGACCGTTACCAGAGTGCCCTTTAAACCTACAAACAAGTAATTATTATGTAAAATCATTATTATTTAGTAAAATTCATTATTAGTATTTAAAATAACCATTACTATTACAGATTAAAAACGGATTATCTTTAAATAATATCTTTATGCAAAGCAAAAACCTCAGAAAAGTTCTCAAAAATGTGAATGTTTGAATTTGACATGTATCAGAAATGCTATTAAAAACCAAAAACAAGAATGCATTATAGCCTATATATGCAGTCAAGTCCAAAATTATTCATACCATATTCAATTATTCAAACAACACTAGTCCTTATATATACAAAAAAAAGTCTGAATAAAGTGTATTCAAATTATTAAACATCTCCAATAGTTTAGCATCACTTAGATGTGGTAAAAGCAAGTCAAAACGACAACGAAAATCCACAAAATTAAGCAAATCTGAACATACGATGCAAAAGATAACATTTTAGTTCATTTGTTGTGTCATTTATCTAATTTATATGGCAGTTTTAGTAAACCAACATATATTTTTTCCCTTTCTGCATATTACATTTAATTTTGAGTAGTTTGTCCAGTAATAAAAGGGTTATCTTTTTTCAGTTTGCTATTTAGTACGTTGAATGCTTCCTTGACAAATAGCAGAAAGATTTATTTGGTTTGATTACTAAACCAGTTAAATCACAAGGAATGTTTTCGGTCCCTTTTCTGGACTTTGAACATCTCTGGATCAAAGGATACAAGAGCTCTAGGAAACAATAAAATCTTAATTTGTGTTGGGAAGATGAATGAAGGTCTCGGGGCATTGGAACGATGTGAGAGCGAGTAATTAAAGGAATAATAATTTTTGGTTGAACTATCCCTTAAAATAGTATCAACTAATTAATTGTGCATTTAATAAAAGTAAAAAAACAACACTTCAATAGACTATGTAGCCTGAAGGCAACATGGTTCCACAGGATTAAATGTCTTATGCGCTGGAAAACATTTGAGCTCAAACCAAAGTTCTCTCAGTAGGTGTCAGATCTGCTAAAAAGAAAAGGTCTAAAACGGCAAGGCTTTCTTCCTCTGCAGCCCATGCAGAGCGATGTGAGCAGATTTTTATTTAGCCTTTAATATATCAGCTTGCATTATTGATGGGTTTAAAGGGGGCACGATTAAATATAAAGAACGGCCATGTGGCAGTCGAGCTGTGAACCGTGTGTGGAATAAAGGCCAGAATAATACTGAGCACATCCTTCACCTAACATTGACCAGACGCACTTTACATTTATGCATTTGACAGAAGTTTTCCTCTGAAGAGACTTACGACGCATTCAAGCCATTCATTTTTCAAGTTTGCGCATCAAACGCTTGACCAAACGTCACGCTCTGCCAGCAACCGGAACGCCAACAAACAAGACATTATTATAATCCTCAAGACAGAGGGATATTAGCATCATCCTGTAACTGAAACCAACAAGAATGATGATTTATGAGATGCCCGATCTGACAGACTACTGATTGGTTAAAAAAGGCGATAAAATGAACAGCAGAGTATGAAGTACCACCTTAAACGCTCATCTATCGCTGCAAATATAAACTGCTGCTAAATAAGTTACATTTAAATACATTTTCCAGTCACACATTGTCAAAGCTGCATTGTTGAGAGGAATAAAAAAAAGTACAACACACATTGCACTGGTGTACAAGTCATTTTGTGATGCTGATGCTTTACTGCTTTTAACCATTATGCAATTCTGCCTCTATCATTGACTGTCCTTGATACATTATCTTTGTATTGCAATGATTGTATACAACGGTTAATTCACTAGGGCGGCACAGTGGCTCAGCGTTTAGCACTGTCGCCTCATAGTAAGAAGGTCGCTGGTTAGAGTCCCGGCTGGGCCAGTTGTCATTTCTGTGTGGAGTTTGCATGTTCTCCCCGTGTTGGCGTGGGTTTCCTCCAGGTGCTTAGGTTTCCCCCACAGTCCAAACATATGCGCTATAGGTGAATTGAACAAACTAAATTGGTCATAGTGTACGAGTGTGTGTGAATGCAAAAGTGCATGGGTGTTTCCCAGTACTGGGTTGCTGCTCCGAACATTTAAGGTTTACAATGCAAATCCAATTAGATCCACTTGTTTGGAAAACAAAAGCAAGTCTCTCATAATACATCAACTAAAAGATATAGAATTACTATATAAGAATATTACTTTACAAACGTCAAATCAAACATTTGCATATTAGTAAACAATGCTGAAAGTAATATAAAAACTTAATAAATATATATTTAGACACATTTACATAAGTAAACAATCATTCAATAATGGGTAAAAAAAAATAAAAAAAAACTGCTTGCTCAGATTTCATGTTTGCCTACTTAATACTAATTTGAACAAATTTCTTAGTGCCTGCATGACCTAAAGCAGGGTTGCCCAAACTCTGTCCTGGAGGGCCGGTGTCCTGCAGATTTTAGCTCCATCTTGTCTTAACACACCTACACGGATGTTTTTAGAAAGCCTAGTAAGGGCTTGATTAGCTAGCCCAGGTGTGTCTGCTTGGGGTTGGAACTAAACTTTGCAGGACATCGGCCCTCCAAGACCGAGTTTGGACACCCCTGACCTAAAGAAAAATAGATCAAATCATCAGGTTTTTGTTCCCCGACACCATGTAGATGTACACTAATGTCCAGTTGCATCTGTAAAAATTTAAAGTACTGACTTTAATAAGATTAAAACTAAACATCCTCAACATCATGTATTTAGATCGACATAATTATGGATATAACGATGCATACATGTCGAAATTAATAATAAAATACAATTCATGCATACATTTCCCAATCTGGCAATAGTATAATGGTGCAGTTACTAACACTACAGTAAATCTATTTGTCAATGCTATTGAGAATGTAAGCTCTATTTTATCCATCTTAAAACTAAACCAAGGAGACATTTGTGTTCTTCGCTAAGCTCAAGATAGTCTCTCACATGATCATCCACTCTGGTGCTTCTGGCCATGATTTAGGTGAATGAATAAACTGTCGTGCACTGTTTTATTGAGGGAAAATGTTTATTGTGCTAATTGTTGTTGTGGCGGCACGGTGGCTCTGTGGCTCGCACTGTCGCCCCACAGCAAGAAGGTTGCTGGTTTGAGTCCCGGCTGGGCCAGTTGGCATTTCTGTGTGGAGTTTTGCATGTTCTCCCCATGTGGCGTGGGTTTACCCACAGTCCAAAGACATGCACTATAGGTGAATTGATTAAACTAAATTGGCCGTAGTATATGCGAATGTGAGTGCATGGGTGTTTCCCAGTAATGGGTTGCAGCTGTAAGGGCATCCGATGAATAAAACATATGCCGAATAATTGGCGGTTCATTCCGCAGTAGAGACCCCTGATAAATAAGGGTCTAAGCCGAAGGAAAATTAATAAATTATTAGTATTGTACTTTTAAATCACAGTCCTATTATAGGCCATCAATGGCGGAAAACTCAGATTTTATTATACGCATTACATTACAAACGTCTCTAATTGTGTCTGAGGATCAACTAAAGACTCAAACACATGTTTTAAACCTGTGAGTAATTAACAGAGTTTTAATTTTTGGCTGAACTATCAGTATCATACTAATGTTTCTGCATATTTTAACATCCAGATGGCTGAAAGCGCTGCTGTGGGTTATTAACAGAGTGGTGCCAGACAGAATCTGCGGACCTTTTTTGCTACTTCTGTGCAAGAATGTTATTAAAAAAATAAGTATAAGATCAGCAGATTTATGTGGAATGATTTTTTGAGTACAGGAGCTGAAAACCTATTATAGCTTTTAAGGTTTACAATCAAAATCCAATTAGAAGCACTTGTCTGGTAATAAAAGCTACAGCAGGTCTCATATAATAAACAAGAATAAAGTGTCAGTAAATTTCACTTGTATTAAAAAAAAAAGAAAGGTGTCTTGTGTTACAATAGATCATGGTTTCTCTACGCCTGGGGAGAATAGGGTATACGCACAGCTAGTGTTTTTTCCCCTACCGATAAACTTCCGGTGAACGGTTAATGTGACTTTTTTTAATTTTATACGGTTCCTTTTACAGCATCGATGTTGTAATGTAAATAAAATATAATCAGTTAAATAGACTTAAGCATTCATTTAGTTGTTGAAGTGTAAAACGAGATGAAAGACCACCATCAGGATCAGCAGGCTAGCGCAGAAACTCCATTGAAAACACTGGAATAAAATAAATTTCCATATTTTAAAGACATGGCGTGGAACAACAGTATTTAAAGCAGTGCTTCTTGTACATTCTGAGACCCACTTTATATCGTATATCAATCAGGCAGTGAAGATCATTGATTTTTAAAGACAACATACCTTAAACGTGGCGGTTTTGTAACAGTTCACCAAAAGCGCTTGAACTGGGTTACTGAAAATTCCTTCTGCATAAACCCTATTCATCCCAGACCCATCTCAATCTCATATTTCAAGACCACTAACTGTGTGGGTTTATTCATTCATTCATTTTCATTTCGGCTTATTCCCTTTATTAATCTGGGGTCACCACAGCGGAATGAACCGCCAACTTATTCAGCATATATTTTACGCAGCGGATGCCCTTCCAGCTGCAACCCATCTCTGGGAAACATCCATACACACCCATTCACACTCATACACTACGGACAATTTAGCTTACCCAATTCACCTATACCGCATGTCTTTGGGCTTGTGGGGGAAACCGGAGCACCCGGAGGAAACCCACGCCAACACGGGGAGAACATGCAAACTCCACACAGAAACGCCAACTGACCCAGCCGAGGCTCGAACCAGCGACCTTCTTGCTGTGAGGCGAACGTGTGTGTGGATTTACTACTTCGATAAACACTTGTAATATTTAATTTTTTTATGTCTTTTTGGCAATGGTCTGAAAGTTTTTTCTGTGTGACGCTGCTGTCATGACATCCAATCAGTAAATGATGTTAGCAGTAACTGAGCGACACTTCACCGCAGTGATCATCTGAATAGGTGAGTGTCAATTTCCAGATGAGAGAAAGTGTGAATAAAATATTTAACAAAGATGATTAGAGATATGCATTCATTTAGCTTTCTTACCTACCTCATGTTGTGTTTTCTTCATAATAAGACTTAAATTGTCACTTGTCGGTTTGCCAATTGTGCACTTGTTATTAATGCATTGAAGTGCACTTAACTTAAGGAGGATGATTTATGTATGCGCATGTTTATTAAACTCGAGTTGTCAACCAATTTTTCCAGTTGCCATTTTCAAAAGAATGTCCTTTCACATTGATAATTCAGATCTAGAGCTTTGAACTGAAAACTGTACCCCTGAGGTACACTAAAAAAAATGACTTTTGCTGCTTGTTCAAACTACGCATTTAAAATGAGTTGAAACTATTTGTAAGGTTTTTTGGGACAACTTATTCACTTTGTGTTCAATCCACTTAAATTTGTAAAAAAAAATAAAAAGATTGTTAACTTAATCGATTTGTGTTGGGACAACATGCAGGAATTGCGTGAAACTCAACAGTTTAGATAAATGTGTTCATGGACTGCCAACTAAATTATTCGTAGATCTTAGTGTACTTGCAGCATTTAAAAGCTGCACGTGTCAAACTCTATCAATTCTCAAATCCCTTAATCTTTGAGTTGACGTATAAATTAATAAATATTTCTAGTTGTTCAGATAACTGTGACTGCTGCATTTCCCTTGTTTGTAAGCAGAGTAATACTGCGATATAAATGTAATACTGTAGTAATAGTAATACTGTAATATAAATGTAGTAAATATATCAGAATTTTTTTAACTGAGTTTAACTTGGAAAAAAAAGTTAATTTGTAAAATCAATTCCATTCAGTTGAGTTTCATCTTAATAGTGGGTTTGGAACAATATTACAGGGTATCGGCAGGATTCTGGGAGTTATATTTAAAACTGGCTGGTCGATTGGTGCATCTGCAGTTCTTCATTTGTTGATGTAGGGGTTGATGCAGCTGATATGAGTTATTATAGAGTAAAATCCCCACAAACTGTTTATGCAAGCGAAATCCCAGCAACCGTTCATTACGCAAACAAAATCCCCACGAGCGTGTATTTTATTGGCTTCCACCAAAGACTATATATGGACTTTGGTTCCACCTGTGTGTATTTTATTGGCTTCCACCAAAGACTATATATGGACTTTGGTTCCACCTGTGTGTATTTTACTGGGTTCCACCAAAGACTATATATGGACTTTGGTGGAACCCAGTAATATACACAAAAGCGGAGCCAAAGTCCATATGTAGTCTTTGGTGGAACCCATTAAAATACACATATGCGGAACCAAAGACTATATATGGACTTTGGTTCCGCCTGTGTATATTTTACTGGCTTCCACCAAAGACTATATATGGACTTTGGTTCCGCCTGTGTATATTTTACTGGCTTCCACCAAAGACTATATATGGACTTTGGTTCCGCCTGTGTGTATTTTACTGGGTTCCACCAAAGAATACTTATGGACTTTGGTTCTGCCTGTGTGTATTTTATTGGGTTCCACCAAACATATATTTTAGATATTTTAAGACTTATTAAGGCCTTATGTTTATACTATGGGATTTAAGACTTTAAGGATCTGTGTTACGGTTAAGAATTTTCATTTTTGAATTAGCCATATTTTAGCCTTCAGACATCTGCAAGCGCTGCTGTGGGTTCTTAACTAATGAAACTCACCATAAATAAGCACCACAGACTCCTCGATGGCGTGCTGGTAGCTGAACTGCGAGTCCAGCAGGGCTCGGCTGACGAAAGAGCCATAATATGTGGACTGATACCAGCCGACGTGGAGATGGTCGATGTTCACATGCCGGAGACTTCTCATCATCTCCATCTGGTATTGAACTGGAAGAGATGAAGAAAGAGAGAAAATGAGTTTATATCTGCTTTATGGGGAATGATTGTGCCAGGTAAAGAAAAGTTTGACATTTCCAGAACTGTTCATTAGTCAGGGCTAAAGGCTTTGTGCTGGTGCATCATGGGAGGTTGTGAAAGAGAGGTGCTAGAGGAAAAATGGCTGGGTGGATTCCCAATATTAAATCTCATTTATCTGACCAAAAGCACAATGCTAATGCAGCGACTTCCCCTAGTGGTTTGATGGATTAGACATCGTTTGGAGCGGTTTCTTACTTTCAACAATATCTAGGTATTGGCACAAATATGATAAATAGATGGATATTGGATGAGGTACACTGCATAAATGATTTAAAAGTACATACATAAAAATAAATAAAAACATAAAAAAAAAAATATATATATATATATATATATATATATATATATATATATATATATA
>CAIGQW010052695.1:324631-343683 GCA_903798125.1 Danio choprae
ATATATATATATATATATATATATATAGATATATAGATATATAGATATATAGATATATAGATATAGATATAGAATATATATATAGAATATATTATATATTATATTATATAATATTCAATATTCCACCAAATGGCTTGAATAGCTCTATTTGGAAAGAAATCAATACTTTTGAATAATTGGGGTGATTTTGTAAGAGTGTAAGCCATGTATAAAAATAATAAACAAATTGCAAAGAGTAATAAAAAGAGTTCAGTCTTCATCGTATTGATTCAGTAAAATTATTCTTCATTAAATTTACAAAATGTCCTTTTTTTGTGCCGAAATGCTCTGAACACTCTTGAAATGCCATTAAAACACATGCAATCGATAAAGTTTCACTCTGTTATGGTTATACTTTGCGATGACTCCACAAATCTCATGTATTCTCAACTGTTGTGCTGATCAACTATAATCCCAACTCAACATTGCGGATCCTGCGATGTGACTATTGCAGACACGCATCGCGATATAGATGCTGAAAAGGTATATCGTGCAGCCTTATTTCAAATGTTATCAAAAGTTATCATCAGCATGCTGGTGAGCACTGGAAAGAAAAGATATCAGTTAAGTAGTTTTAGTATTTTGTTATTCACAGGTGTTTTCAATTTCTGTACGGTTATGAACTGCATTATCGAACCTTTATCTCTGATCTGTCAACTTGATGGTGACAGTTCAAGAAGTTACTTATTGACATTTCAGTAGATTGAAAATGTATTGTGTAAAAAATTATAAATAAAATAGTTTTTTTTTAACTAACAGAAAAAGTACTGGCAATTAAACATCAATAAAAGTCACTTTTCCAAACCTTTTAGCATGTAAAGTGGGGGAAAGATTAAAGTTCTATAATGCAATGCAAAAAGTATAAATAAAAAAAAATACATGGGTCACAAAATAGAAAAAAATAAATAAATAAAATTACAAATATGTAATCATGCCCATTACACATCAGTGCTTCCCACACATAGACTTTACTTGGGCGGGCCGCCCAGGTATATTTACGGCCACACAAGTATATTTAGTGACATTTTTAACATCCTTTTACACTTTTTTGTATCCGCCCAGTATAATCAAACATCAGTGATCGATTTAGTGGAAAATCTGCTCTCGTTTACCCGTTTCGCTCTGTGTCCGCAAGACTTGTCATCACTCCCACAGACAGTCTCACATGCTCTGCAGACCCACAGAGACGCGCCTTTTTGGGACTTAAATTAGTCTGGCTCGGGTTTCTAAATCTCCTAAAATGTCCGGGATTCAACTTTTGCTTTCGCTTCCTAAAT
Organism: Danio choprae; assembly: GCA_903798125.1. Taxonomy (NCBI): domain Eukaryota; kingdom Metazoa; phylum Chordata; class Actinopteri; order Cypriniformes; family Danionidae; genus Danio; species Danio choprae. Next base: position 325,948 of record CAIGQW010052695.1, read on the forward strand.
CTTATATATGCGTTTTTGCATTACCTTTTTTCTTAAGACTTTCGCTTGGCTTTCGCAGCTAACTGCAAAGAGCGAGTGCGAGAGAGAGAGAGAGAGAGAGCGAGAGCGAGAGAGAGAGCGAGAGAGAGAGCGAGCGAGAGAGAGAGCGAGAGAGAGAGCGAGAGAGCGAGAGAGAGAGCGAGAGAGAGAGCGAGCGAGAGCGAGAGCGAGAGCGAGAGCGAGCGAGAGAGAGCGAGCGAGAGAGCGAGCGAGAGAGCGAGCGAGAGAAGCAGGTTTTACTTGTCAGTGGGTGCACATGGCTCCTGAATAGCATAAGTAAGAGAAATAGTGGATTTCTTTCATTTCAACAGTTTTTTTTTGTTTTTTTAACCCATTGAAAAGAAAAGGTGTATAACAGTGTCACAATAAATAAAATTATTGTTAAAATGTTTGGTTTGTTGCATATAGTAACTATTTATGTGATGTGGGTAAATGGTGTGATTCAATCTGGTATACCACCACAAGTATATTTCAAACCTGTGGGAAGCAATGGACAAGCATGAGCAGAACGTTGTTTTAATTCCTTCTTTTGTGCTACCAAAAGAATGGACAGAGTAACTAGAAACACAAGTTGAGAAGAGACTTATATTTCGGAATAAGACCTGCTTCACACATCTCAATTTTAATAGCCAATAAAGAATTAGCAGCCTGTCCGAAAACATTGTTCCATCTGGTCATTTTGTATGAAACAATGATCCTTTCATGAACTCAACAAGTGATCTAAAAGCAATTAGCTGACTTTGAAAAGTCATTTTGCACATCTTTAACTTGCACCTTAAAAAATATGGCATCCGTCCTAATAAATGTGCCATGTCAAGCTCATTGTGGATGCAACAGTCAGTGGGAAGGGTATTAAATCTACATGCTTCATTGAGAAGCCAGTGAGAATGCATGGGAAATCTCAGAAATGGAGCGAATTGGCGCCTGAAGAAAATCTCAAGGTGCGCGCTGCAATGGAAGAGGAGTAAAAGCAGGGGGGGAAACGCAACAGCTTGAATGATGGGATGTATTTGTCAAATGAAGGGTTGCTTTGGTGGACTCTCGTCCCATTAGAGCGCCAGATATTGACTGGTATAAACCAGCCTGATGTTTATTTTCCCCTCCGCTTTTCTGCAGCAGTGGTACCGCTGCATCCCTCCCGGCGTAGAAGGGTGTCAGGCACACACAGGGCTCTCTTAACTAAGATTAATTGCAGCTAATCTGCGATGCCCGGTGGAACACGGAACAAAGCGAGCCTCAGATCCTATTATGCAGCTGCTCGCGAGGAGAAAATTAGCTAGCTTGCCTCGCTGAGACGTGGGAGCTCGATATGTTGTTTGCTTCCAGACGCACATGCATCTGTCAATAAGGCGGTGAGAAAACACGTGTGGCGATGTCCCTTAACATTTCACACAATCATCATTTCTCTCGCCGGCTGGCTGAGAAAGCGGCAAAGGTAATGTATGTTCTTGCACCCTGCACATCCACAAATGGCGTGTGATTTCATATTTCACACTTGTTGTGCAGAACGCATGCTATGCGAACCTTTAATTATCTGTAGGATTTGAAGTGCTGCGACGAGAACATTCAATACGACTTACAATGACACAACATGTGAATAACAAGGACACAAGCGGCATGAGCTGAGACGACACAATGGGATGGAGAGGGATTTGCTTAGACTTCGCTGTTTGGCACAACAAGGGTCTCTCTTCTCTCATCTACATCTTTTATGGACAAATACAACAATGAAGCATGTGGTTCAACACAAACTTTGGATTTCGAGCAGTCAATTAAGCGGGAACCCTCTAGGGAGGGAAAAACTAACAATTTTATGGCTTATGGCAGCCTGCTGGATGAAATATGAAACCACTTATGAAATATTTCCCGGAGAAAACCAACTAAACATTAGCCAAAGCAAAGAGCTTCTGTCATTAGATTCAAAACACCAAAATAGCAATATTAAGAGTGCGAAATAAAGAAAATAATAAAAATTCAAGTAGTTCAGATTTAATTAAAATAATTTAATTATCACAAATGAATACAAGGTACTATTGGCTATTGTCACTATTGTTGAGGACATTAACATTTTGCAAACTTAGGTGTTACAAAATTTCCATAAAAACTACTCACCGGCCACTTTATTAGGTACACCTGTCCAACTGCTCATTAACGCAAATTTCTAATCAGCCAATCCCATGGCCGCAAGTCAATGCATTTATGCATGTAAACATGGTCAAGATGATCTGCTCCAGTTCAAACAGAGCATCAGAAGGGGAATAAAGGTGATTTAAGTGACTTTGAATGTGGCATGGTTGTTGGCGCCAGACGGGCTGGTCTGAGCATCGAGTCAACGCCACAGCCTACCTGAGTATTGTTGCTGACCATGTCTATCCCTTTATGAACACAGTGTACCCATCTTCTGATGGCTACTTCCAGCAGGATAACGCACCATGTTATAAAGCACAAATCATCTCAGACTGGTTTCTTGAACATGACATTGAGTTCACTGTACTCAAATGGCCTCCGCAGTCACCAGATCTCAATCCAATAGAGCACCTTTGGGATGTGGTGGAATGGGAGATTCGCATCATGGATGTGCAGCTGACAAATCTGCAGCAACTGCGTGATGCTATCATATCCATATGGACCAAAATCTTTGAGGAATATTTCCATGTTGAATCTATGCCATATCTATGTTCTGAAGGAAAAAGGAGGTCCAACCCAGTACTAGTAAAGTGTACCTAAGAAAGTGGCCGGTGAGTATATAGAAGTATGGCTAAATATGCCATAATGCTGTTGAGTATTGTAATAGCAATATTTCTTGCGTTACAACATTTCCCTAGAGAAAAGCAATTTTTATTAGCCTATTTTAAAACAAAATATGTAAGAATAATACTAAAATAAACTAGATTTTTCTGATAACAAACTGTCATGGTGCAATCATTTAGGCACTAGGAATAAATGAAAACTTTGGCAGATATTCTGACTCTTATTGGCTGTTATTTTCCTCTGTATTCTACTTCCATCATTAGTATTAATTTTCAACTCCAGGTTTACCTTACATCCATATTACTTAAATAACAATATATTGTGCAGCCTTAATAAAAAGGTATTCCAAACCTTCCTATTTTCCCAGTAAAACCTTTCTACCAGTAATGATGACAGTATATGATTTGCATACTGAATTCTGGTTGGATTGCTGCTTAGATCTATACGAATACTGATCTATTTGAATACGGATTGGTCTTTCCCATTTAACAATTTGACTTTTACACTACAAGACGTTGTTAGTCGATTCTCACATATCATTGGCAAAAAAAACAAAAACAACATGACACCTTGAGCCAGACCTGAAGACTAAACCCAAACTTACCAACACATTAACGCTATTCTTCTGCTGCCTTACAAGTAACTGCCATTTCCTTTTGGAAATGCAGATCCAGTGTGTAGATTAATTATCCAATGTGATAAGATTGTGGCATGTCAGTTCACAGCCTTTCATAATCTGACAGATGGAGCTTAATTCTGTTGACGTGCTGGCAAAGAGCAACTTCAAGAGCTCTGCCGCTGTTCAGCTGCAACACTAATTCAGAAAATACTCTGCCTGTCACCACTACTTCCACCACTATTTGCCACCAATCTTTCAGTCTGCAATGAGCCAATTGAAGGCATTGAAATACTCATTACTGAGAACCAGAAAACTAAAACAATCGTCACTTGGAATAAATTTAGTTAACTGAAAAGACAAAAAATAAAAATAAAAATTGGTATTATACATACATGAAAAGCGTATTTCAGCAAGCTTCCAAGAAGATTTTTCATTTTCATTTAGTTTAACTTTAAACTGAAAGAAGAATAACAAAAACAAATGAAATAATAAAATTAATTATTAATTTATTATGTGTTAGTGAGGCCAACAGGGGGCGCTCAACCTTTGGTCTGTGTGGGTCCTAACGCCCCAGTATATTGATGGGGACTCTATACCAGGGGTCACCAAACTTGTTCCTGGAGGGTCGGTGTCCTGCTGATTTTAGCTCCAACCCTAATCAAACACACCTGAACAAGCTAATCAAGGCCTTACTAGGTATATTTGAAACACCCAGGCAGGTGTGTTGAGGTAAGTTGGAGCTAAACCCTGCAGGAACACCGGCCCTAGAGGACCGAGATTGGTGACCCCTGCTCTATACTGTCAGGGAGCGCTTTCGGATGAGATGCTAAACCGAGGTCTTGACTCTCTGTGGTGGTTAAAAATCCCAGAATGTCCTTTTAAAAAAAAGTAGGGGTTTAACCCCGGCATCCTGGCCAGATTTTCCCACTGGCCTCTGTTCATCATGGCCTCCTAACCGTCCCAATATCATAATTGGCTTCATCACGCTGTCTCCTCTCCACCAATCAGCTGGTGTGTGGTCTGGCGCAATATGGCTGCCGTCGTGTCATCCAGGTGGATGCTGCACACTGGAGGTGAATAAGGAGATGCCCCCAATGTGTAAAGCCCTTTGAGTGTCTAGAAAAGCACTATATAAATGTAAGGAATTATTATTATTATTATTATTATTATTAAAACTTTACATTTAAAGGGGCCATTTTATGTCCCTTTTTTACAAGATGTAAAATAATCCTCTGATGTCCCTAGAGTGTGTATGTGAAGTTTCAGCTCAAAATACCACATAAATAATTAAAACTGGCCCTTTTAGGCTTGGATACAAACTGTGCCGTTTTGGTGACTGTCGGCAGATTCAGAAATCTAATGGTGGACGGCTGCTTCCTACTCAGGGCTGTTTAAGCTAATGAGAGAGAGATCACTAATGATCTCTAATGGTCACTAATTCCCCCCTCTGATGACACATACAAAGGGAGAATGTCAACCAAAGTGTTTCTCCAAACTGTTTTTATGAAGTGCGATTAAAAAATGAAATTAACACATTTTTACCATTATAAGCTCACTATATTCACACACAGCTGTGTTTAAAGCCCTTCTAAAAGCTATTTTTGCTTAATAGAAATGATTTCAACTATTAATACTGCAGAAGTTACTCAATTTAAGTTACCAAAATGCTAATTACAATGATAACTACTGTAACTTATATAAAGAGTTTGAGTTTTTCAATTGTCTGTATTCACTTAAAGTAATTTGGTTTAGTTTTACAAATTGTTGTTTCTCATTATACTTTTCATTTTTCATGAACAAAAAAAAAATGAAAAGAAAAGATTTCTTCGCAACTATGTTGAATGTTTTGGTTAACATTTATTATGTTTTATGTATTATGGTTTTACACTCAAAAAAATGACTTTTGTTGCTTGTTCAAACCACTTATTCAAAATAGGCTGAATGTAAGTTTTTGACTCTTCTAAAGCATAAAAATACCATCATATTTTTGCAGATATTTAAGAAACATGTTAAGTGAACATTCTTGTTTATCTGGAAAAAAAAAAAAAAAAAAAAAAGCTGAAGTCTGTTATTTTGCTTTAACCCACTTACTGCCAGTTTACCCGATTATATTTCAGCACCTTGGGTTGCTTTGGTGAAAAAACACGTATTTGATTCATTGAGTCAGGAAGGCTCTCAAAGCATGTATCCGCGACTGAAAATTAAACCTCCGGTGGACAGAAACAGCCTCTGAAATGAGACGCGGATTCAGAGTTCCACATGAGGTGGTTATTAATTAGCAAATAATTTAAATATTACAAATGTAAACATTAGGTGAGCAGGTTACATTTTTAAATCAGCTTTTAGGCTCGATAGTCAGGCTCACTCCTGTTGATGTCGTCAATCTGGCAACCTGCGCTTGCGTGGAATCAGAGGAGGAGCAGAGTGAAAATGTGTTTTGAACCAGGAGTGCAATATCTGGTTCATCCACTGGGTGTCAAACTTACATACTGCACCTTCAAGTTTTTTTGCGACAATTAATTGTTTTATGTTCAATCAACTTAAATTTGTAAAACAATTATGGTAACCTAATCAATCTGTGTTGGGACAACATTAAGGAATTGTGTGGAACCCTGCATTTTTTTACAGTGTAGTTGACCATAATAACTGCGTAGACATGGAAGCTTTGGGTATTATTCAAAGCTGCACAATGAAGAATTAGGTTTTCTAACATACAGATTGAGACTGTCCTAGCAAAAACAAATAAGCTCTTGAAATCCATAGAAAAGTCACAGAAAAAAAACTCAAAAACAACAAGAAACCCCATTTGAACAGGCAGGCTTGCTGCGCCTCCAACGGGACGTAAGAGTGATGGAATGACAGACATCAGTGGCATCCTGAGACGTGACTTCATACCTTCAAACACTTCACTTCATCTGACTCTGGAGTCACAGTGGCGTGATTCCCGGAAGATACGTGCTCGTCACCGAGGCTGATCTTCCTGCACTCCTGATTAATTATGCCTTAAGAGAGGTGCAGAGCAATCTACTAAAACCCTGGACAGGACACATTCAGTGGTGGCATCAGGGACCATTAATAAATCAGGTGCCTTAAGTAGAAGATGGGAACAGTGCCAGGGGTCATGATGGCAGGCCACGTCCCCCGAGAATCCAAACGGGAAATGGATCGTGATTCCTCACTGATTAACTCACCCTTAAGGGGCACATTAGAGTATAGAGGTCCAGAAGTCTGATTCTCCTCAGGGTTTTCCAGCTGTTGGATCGAAAAACCTCAAGGAGTTAATCAAACTGCAGAAAATTTAACACAAATATTCCTTTTTGTGAAAAAATAGACAATGGTATTAAATATGGAGCCCTTGGGGTACCAATTAATGGGGCACTATTATGCCATTTACATGTTTAACCTCATTTAGTGTGTGTAATGTTGCGGTTTGTGCTTGTAAACGATCTGCAAAGTTGCTCCAAAAAGAGTTTGTTTATTAATCGTAAACCTGAACGGACTCAAATTGCCTTAAAGGGATAGTACACCCAAAACTAAAATGTGTCATTTACTCACCGTTCACTTGTAACACCTGTTTGTCTGCCTTTCTTCTAAACAAAATAAGATCTACTGAAGAAAGCTGGAAACCTGTAACCATTGATTTCCATAGTATTTGTTTTTCCTCCTATGGAATTCAATTGTTACTTTAAAACATCTTATTTTGAGTACAACATGATAAAGAAACTCAAAGGTTTGGAAAATAGTGAGTACATTTTCATTTTTGGTTGAACTGTTTATTTAATTTTTGATAAACTGAGTTTGAGGAAAATGCATCACAACATTCTGAACTTAAAATAATGGCAGTCCAAGGAGGTCTGAGAGTGACTGAGTTGTTTTAGTAGTTTGCCACCGTTTCACAGAACATAGCAATTTCTTCCAAATTGTTTATAGATTACACACATAGCCAACATGGTTTCCTTCAAAATAACCTCGTTTGCAGCTTATTTGACAAATAGCAATTCAAGTTCAGTTTTTTTTTTTTTGCAGATTCTTTTAGACAGACTCTTTTCTTTGTTTGATTAAACAAAAAGTGGTGAAATTGCTCTGTTAGTGTGGTTCATTTGAGGAAGAAAAAAAAAAAGAAACCTTGCTGCTGCCACCTGAACATTGGTGCGCATCAAACTGAGGAAAACAAAAACAGTGTAATTCAACCGAAATATGAGCAAGGCACGCGTTAAAATTATATATATCTAAAACCAACAAAAGAACATGTCATAAGATGAAACCACAGAATGCTTAAGCTTACCTTTTTTTCCCCCTCCCTCAAAGTTACATTGCCAATGGGGTATATGCACACAGACTTTTAATTTCGGTCAGCCAGCCCCAGGGCTTCTGGTGAATTGTCATCCCATACAAAATCGCTGCATTTAAGATCTGATTTCTTTATTGAAAAAAATAATAATAAAAAAAATATAATAAAATAAAAAACAGCGATCTTCACTGCCTGGCTGAAATACGATATAAAGGGGGTCTCAGACCAAACAAGAAGCACTGCATTAAATTCCATTTTTCCGCACAATGTCTTTAAAATTTGGAAAATAATTTTACCCCAGTATTTTCAATGGAATTTTTGCGCTAGCCTGCTGCTAATGACGGTGTCTGTGTTTAAACGGTCTTTCGTCTTTTTACACTAACAAATGAATGCTTAAGATTATTTAACTGATTATATTTGAATTACATTACAACATCAATGCTGTAAAAGGAAACTTATGAAATTGAAAATAGTCACAAACCTTTCACCGGAAGTTCATCATTGGCTGAAAAACACTAGCTGTGCATATAGCCCATTACTGTTTAATACAGGCATTGGAAAAACATTGCCTTGCAAATGTGTGTGTTTGTGTGTGTACTTATTGATAATGCACCAAACTAAATGCATCATTTTTTTGGACCAAATAAACCAAGAATGCTACAAATTAACTACAAATGTAAATATTTTAAATAAGCCACGCAAAGAAGAGCATTCAGAAAACGTCTTTACATGAAAGAACTGCTAAATTATTGAAAATTAACCCCACTTAACCAAGCAATGGCTACATTTTTACCTCATGGTGGGCACCGATTTTCAATAATTGAACATTCCATCGTCAATTATTACCTACGTATACCATTAGCAAGCTATAAAATTCCCCGCATGCCGTTTTCAGATTTCACATCACACACTCCGGAAACTGTTCAATGTCTGAAATGTCAAGAGGTTCTTCAAGCTCATAATTCAACATCAGAGGAGTACAGACAACCTGACAAACAACATCATGTCACTCCGAGTTAAAATTTTAGTTGGTCAAGTGGATTATGAAGAGAGTAAGAACACCTGACCTGCATACATGTGAACAGCACAAGCCAAATGGAAAGTTGTTTGATTCAATGCAAAAGGGGTGCGGTGGGCCAGATAAGCTTATCTAAGGGCCACAATGTGGGTCTAATCTAAAGCAGTGCACATGGCTGGCAGTGCCTGTCCCTGTAGGGTCTGCTTAATCGATAAAGCGCCGCACACCTGAAGCGCATACATGCGTCTCTCACCTCCCTTCACGTGAGCTCAATGGATCAGCAGATGTCAGAAGATCCCCGGAAAGCTGAATCCCGTTCAGGGTCGCTGCTTTCAGTGATGTGTGCAGATATTCAACCAATAATCAAGCACATCATATCTGTTTTTGCCCAGTGCTCACGCTGGTCCCGGGATGAGCTCCACTGTAATCAATCTGCTCTCTGACTGTTTCCCTATGAGTCTGCCAGACCAAACGCTCACGAACGGCGTACAAATCAGGGCAAAAATCTGGAAAATTGAGTCAAATTCAGAGCTTCAGCTTGAAAAAAAGCTGCTTGTCCATTGTAGGAAGTCAAACTAAACTGTAATGGTTGAGAATAACTATAACAAATGCATGAATACATTAGAAGTACATTGTAGTTTTGATGTCTGCTACTTTAAATACTTGAGTCCTTTAAAACCGGATGGATTCTGATTGGCTGAGAATGGTTTTGTTTATTAGCCAGATAGAAATAGTTTTGAAAGGGATTGCAATGTCATTGTTGATCAATGATGAATGTTACACACACACAAAATAAGTCAGTTAATTAGCTTATGTACTTTTTGATTCAAGGGTGTTTTTCTGTTTATTTAGGGTTATGAATTGCTGGGACATTGATCTCTTCTGTGGATTTTGATGTTGAAAATTCAACTCCATTTAATATAGCGACTTGATTTAGTAGTCTGAAACAATGCTGTATAAGAAATCAAATATATAGTATTGAGCCCATAAAAAAAATTAGAAAGCGTACGGTCAATTTATTCTAGGGCTGTGCGATTAATCGAAATCGAATCGCAATTGGAAACATTGCGATTAGCTAAATCGCTAGAGGCTGCGATATGAAATATGTATTATTTAATTTTCCCTGCGCAGAATAAATTTGTGACTGCCATCTGTGTGTGATAGTCTTACTAGCCAATTGAGTGAGCACACTTTTGTTCTGCCCAATCAGAGTTGCGCAACCGAACTATGCAGAATGCCCACAATGAAAAACTAACAAAAAAAAAACAACAACAAACGAACAGGAAAGCGCGGACAAGAGGGATGACGGCATTTGCCGCTTCAGAAGCATTAATAGATTAATTAGCATCAAAGAAAAACAGGACATCGGTAATATGGCAATATTTTGGTTTCAAAGTCACAGGCACTGAACAAAAACAGGTTATTTGTAAGAGCTGCCGCAGAATTGTTGCCACAGCACGAGGAAATACAACAACCAGCATCTAAAAAAGCTCCACAGGCGCCTATATGTGGAGGGTCTTGCTAAAAAGCCAACAAAATATTGCCAGTGACACTCAATCTAGTAGCTAGCAAGAGCAAAGTACAATTTCAGAGTTGATTCAAGCATGTTAGTTTGCTGAGTGTTCTGTATTTTCATAATTATTATTTTTTGTTTGTAAAAGCTACACTATCTCCCTAATTTGAGTTCCACTTGTTTACAGAAAGGTACGGTCATTTCATTTGTTTACTGTTTGCTCTAGAGAAAAAAAAATTAGTGTTTAGTTTCATTTCTGAATATTTAAAAATTAATTTGAATAAATGTTTAAGTTAATGTCCTTTCAGTTCCTTTTTTTAAACTAACACTCCCTGCATTTTAGCAGTAAGAAGCTACGATACAGATTATTGAGCTGAAGTTTGACAACAAAATTAAATCGCAAATCAAATCGCAATGTCAAAAAAACTAAACATTGCAATTAGATATTTTCCCCAAAATCGCACAGCCCTAATTTATTCAATACTGTTTTTTATACTGTAATTTACAACACCAACCCAAATGATATCACTTCAAACTATTAAAAATGTCAAAAAAGGTAAAAAAAAATAGCAATTCAGAAGAATATATAAACTATTATTCACAAAATAGAGACTTTTTTGTAATTTACAGCTTTTACATTGAGACGTTTTTAGAAACTAAAAACCTTTCAGAATACTTAAAATAGAAAATAATAATAATAATAATAATAATAATAATAATAATAATAATAATCTGTCTTGCAAATAAATGCCTAATTAATTGTGCCAAAAAGTATGCAAATTCAGTCACCGAGTAGGGTTTGAATAGTATGGTTTAAATGATAAATTGTATTTTAAAACCTATGCATGAATTAAAGAAGAAAAAAAATTTTGTTCACTGTAACCTGAATACAAGATTAAATAAATGTACACTGCAGAACATTAGGCAAGTTCCTAATTTACCTTCATTTACTCATTTAGCAGACGATTTAACTAAAGTGACTTACAAATGAGGAGCATCATCACTTTCAAAAACCAGTCAATATCCTTAGCATTTAAACCCAGATGTAATAGAAGCAAGATGCAGAAATAAAATTGCTCATTTCTCCACAAAGTGCTGTACAAAAGTACTATTTTTGCCCTCCAATTGCCTTCTGATTTTGGTTGCATAACAAATCTTTTCTATAAAATGTAAATGTGTTGTCAAATTACTACAGTAAATGGAAAATCTAATTAAAATGTCTTCAGGTATAGGAACAGAATATCAGAAGATGACGCAAGAAACTTTTCTATGTCGTCTTATAGCCAGGCCAATCTGCTGCAATTTAAGCTCCACTTATCCACATCCCATTACTCATCATGCACAGACAGACAAAGGGAAAAAATATATCAAAAATAACACACCGTGGGTTTGATAGGATCGAATGACTGATGAGCTGCAAGTGTGCTAGTGAGACTGAACTTAACAGGCAGCTCACGTTAAGCCAAACTACATAACATGGACAACATTATTCTTTTATCTACAGATGTCAAAATTACCAATACTTCAAAATCAGTCAATAATCTTAAAACAGCAACGACTCCGGTCTTTCTATAGTATCACTAAGAAAGCACTCAAACTGGTTTAAGTGAAAAATGGCCATCTTTGACATTGGAGCACATCAAATTATCTACTGACGGCGGCCTTTACCTTGTAAGGTTCTCTTAAATTAAGGTATTTTAGTAGTGCACTAAGCATGTTTTGTTAATTTTAGAATAAATCCTTATGCCCGTCTGATTCATGAGGCAACAAGTTTCAAAAACACCATTCAGAACAGACAAAATAAAGCTAGAGTTAATATTAAACCATCCCTAATTGGTCTGTTATGCATTAACTATAGCTGCCAATCAGTCAGAACAGTTTATATATGTAGTTGTTCAAAACCAGCAATCACAAAAGAAACCTGTGCAGAGTTTAATTTGATCATCAGGCATCACAGCTGTAAAACAAGCATGTCTGACTGTGATGTGTGTAAATAGTGCCTTATGCAATCCAATTTAATGGATAATTGAAAGTTACTTTAATGCATTCATGCCAGGAAAGATTAAAACTGACTGCTGATACTGTACACACACAAAAAACAGTTTTAGTCTTTAAGGCAATGCATGACGCAAGTTACACAAGTCTGAACTCTTTCGATGAGAATAAAGTGTATCTGTATAAAATATCCTTCAAACATGGATGTAATGGACTACATAAATACATGATGCCATTATTAAATGTCTCGCGGAATGCTGCAATACCTGGAAGAACAATGAAATGAACAGAAATGTGGTGAAATGCATTTCAATTTTCATGTAACAGAAAATGTGATGCACCCCTTAAAGGGGACCTGTAACGTCCCTTTTTAACAATATGTAAAAAGTCTCTGATAACCCTAGAGTATGTGTGTGAAGTTTCAGCTCAAAATACCCCCCAAATAATGTTTTATAACTCTTTGATTCTGCCTCTGTAAGGTGTTTACCCGAATTGAGTCGTATTTGTGACTGTCGCTTTAAATTCAAATGAGATTGTGTTCTTTTCAAAAGAGGGTAGAGCTATAAATGTCTGTGCATGACAATAGTGGCAGATTCAAAACTCTAACGGCAGACGGCTGCTTCTCACTCAGTGCTGCTTATGTTAATGAGGGAGAGATCGTCACGAGTGGGCGGGGCTTTCCACCTCTGATGACACGCACAAAAAAAGAGAATGTCAATCAAAGTGTTTCTACAGACTGTTTTGATAAAGACAATAAAAATTAGAATTCATTTTTACGATTAGTGGCTGTATTCACACACAACTGTAGCTATGTTTCCATCCAAAGATGCGAAATTTCTCCGCAAAACTGGAATATTGCATAAAAGATGTGCAAATAAAGCAGCGCATCCATCCAATGGGTCATACAGAACAATATTGTCACTTCCTGATTAACTGGCGCCAAATATCAAAAGTAAAAACGGAATTTGGGAAGTAGGAGAAGCTGCGTCAATCTTTTCTTTAATTAATAAATGACACGCAATGAATGTGTGGTGGTGTTTGAAGGCGTGAGACGCTCTTGACAATTCTGGAGGTAATTAATTACATAATAACACTAATACTTAAATCGTTACGGCGTTTTAGAAGGAGTTTTAGATGTTTTACAATGTGGACGGCACCCTGCTTTGTCCATTCACGTGCATTTTTATCACCACATGATCTCTTATAACAAAATCACATGACTTTATTGCGCATACTGGAATTTGTTTGGTAAAAGTCTTTCCATCATAGTTTATGCGCATCTTTTCTTATCAAATAAAAAGTTTCTTACTTAGTTATGCGCATCATTTTTATACGCATTTTCAAAATTGATCCACATCTTGGTGTTTCTATCAATCGTTTTATTATGTGCTTATCCAGAATGCGCATAAAAATAGGTGGATTAAAACATAGCTTGCGTTTAAACCCCTTATAAAAGTAATTTTTACATTATAGATCACTTTAAACAAAATGCTAATACATTTACTCAACATGACGCTAAGATTTTGTAACTCTTCATTGTTATACTGGGTTATAACATGCTATCTTTCACCAGTTATCAAAATACTTGATACTGTTTTAATACTGGCACAAACGTAAGCATAAGGGGTCAAATGTATGATTGCATTTATGCTTAGATTTAATTTTCAATTTAATTCTTGCACATTTCAACATTCTATGACAAAATTACTTCACATATTCATCCAACTTAGTCTGTCAAATCAAATCAACGCTCGAAGGCTTTGGAACCTTTTTAATGTAGTCTATTAAATGAACAAATAGCTTCACCAGATCGTCTCGTTTGTCGCAATATCAAAATGACTACGGGAGAACAAAGAAATTTGGCTGGCGGTGAACACTTCAATTACTAATCTGCTTTCATGTTCAGCTTGCAGAGATTTTACCAGCAAGAAAGCAGCCTCTTGATCGATTGGCCGCAGTGAAATAACAGAGCGCGCGCGTCCCTGTGGTAAATATATGAGCAGATGTACAGTACCTGAGCTGAAGCCTGCTCTTATCACACCGAGTGTATCTCAGTGTCCACACAACTGGCACTGCCGTATCGATTCAAGCCACGGCAGCATTAGGGAGTGATATTTCGTGCACAGACTGGAGAGAGATAAAGCAGAGGGCTCTAAACAGTCGTCCTTGGACACCATCACTGGTTTGGTCTCTAGTTCTGCTACATCTGGAGCTAGCAGCTTGTTAGCGCTCAGCCAAACGGTTCAACTCTGCTAACAAGCCGCATCTAACGGCAAGGTCATCCACTCAGTCAAAGTGCCAAGGATGGGGGCTGACCTCTCCAAGACGCATGACGCCAAGCCGATAAAGGTCCAGGAGATAATTACAACCACCGGTGGACCAGGCCAGAGCAGAAAACTAATAAACACTCGCTTCCACTGACAGAAAACATTACAGCTGGAAAGTGAGCTGAAAAGAGCTGCAGGAATACTATAGTTTGACCTCATAGTATGATCAAATTAATCAGGATACATAAGTAGTGTAATAAAGGGGGGAGATGAAGTACAGTTATGATGGTCTAATATAATATCTTTAAATACAACCCAGGATTCCCACTCTAAGACAAATGTTATAGTCCCTGATTTTACACTAAACAAAAAGCTGAATTTCCATGACACATCCTCCTTTTTTTCCATGTAAAAGCACCATGGCCATCGTTACTCATGTCAAGCCTTCTGGTTTCATTCACTTCTATTCATTTTTAGCAAAACAAAACAATTTATGCCATATAAACAACTTACAATCATTTGTTTTTAAATATGTTTGGTTGAAGGTTGACGAGAGAAAAAGGAATGAAAGTGGCACGAAAAAAACTAAAACTATAACAATGAGAAACAATGCACTGATTAACCTACACATTAAAACAACACATCTTGTCATGACTTGTTTTTTTTTATCAGCACCATTCATATGCTGTATTAAAAATTAAAAAAACAACAACAACGATGATGAATGGAGACCAAAATTGTAAAATAATCAAATTAAAATTCATGATATCCCATGATGTGGAAAAAAAACAAACAACACTCTCTGACTTATAACACATTGAATAGACCTTTTAAAATTCAATGATATTCCTGATAACCAATTGATAAATATCTATTTAGTACACTGTAAAAAAAAAAAAAAAATCATGACAACATAAGTCCCTTTAACTGAAGTTAATCAGGTTTCAATGCCATCTTTTTATGTTAAACCAGTTCTATTGATACAAGTTGAAATAAATCTCCAAGACGCATGAGGTCCAGGAGATAATTACAACCACCGGTGGACCAGGCCAAAGCAGAAAACTAATAAACACTCGCTTCCACTGACAGAAAGACATCACAGCTGTAAAGTGAGCTGAAAATAGCGGCAGGACTACTATAGTTTGACCTGACAGTATGATCAAATTAATCAAGACGCACAAGTAGTGTAAAAAAACACAAGTGCAAGTAGTAGTTATGATGGTCTAATATAATATTAAAATATAACCCAGAATTCCTACTCTAAGACAAATGTCGTATCTCCTGACTTTTCACTGAAAAAGCTAAATATCCATGACCCATCCACCTTTTTTTTTAACATGAATGAGCTATTGTAACACGTGTCAATACTTCTGTTTTCATTCACTTCCATTCATTTTTAGCTAAACAAAGCAACCTATGCTGCTTGATGTTGTAAAACAAATCATATTTCTTCTAAAATATATTTGATTGCCGGTTGACAAGTGAGGAAAGGAATAAAATGGCATGGAAAAATCGACTAACTATAACAATGTGAAACAATGCAGTAAATAAAGAAGACATTGAATTAAAAAAAAAACAACAACAATGATAAACGGAGAGTAAAATTTACAATGGCAAAAGCAAAGTTCCTGATATCTCATTATGTGGAAATCTATCAAATTCCCTGACTTATAATGTCTTAAATAGACCTTTTAAAATACAATGATATTCCAGAAAGTCCATGACATGTGGGAACCCTGATAACCAAATCAGAGAAAAAAAAAGTCATGGCAAAATGTTGCTTTAACTTGAGTAAGTTAGTCAGGATTCGACGGTACCTTTAAGTTAAGCCAGTTAAATTGATACAAGTTGAAAAAACTTGTAAAGTTAATTTGATTCAATTTAAAGGGATAGTTCAGATAAATATCTCCTCACCATTTACTCACCCTAAAGAAGATCCAAATCTTTAAGGGATTTTTTCTTTTGTTGAACACATAAGATGACATTTCAACAAAAGCTGAAAACCTGCAACCATTGACTTCCATAGTAGGAAAAACAAACGCTATGAATTCTATAGTTACTGGTTTCCAGCTTTCTTTACAATATCTTTAGTGTTTAACAGAAGAAAGAAAAAACAAACAGGTTTGGAACAAGTAAAATAACAGCATATTATGACCATTTTCAGCTTGGGTGAACCATCCCTTAAATGCAAGGCAGTAAAAACATTTTTGTACACTTGCACAATTTAAAACCAGGTCTTCAAAATTAGCCAAAACATCCATCAGAAATGACAAACAGGTCTAAGCAGTCTGCTCCAAATATATGTGACGTATAAATTATACTTAAGCCCTAAATTTAGATGAGACTAGTTTCTGAAGGAGTCATTAAAGAGATTTGTGCCTCACAGACATACTTTGCCATTTTAATCCAGTCCAAATGTGCCAAGTCTTTTTCGCCCCTCACACAATCTCTGTAACAATTTCAGAGCAAATTACCTACGTTTTTTGGCAAACTCAGTTAAACTTGTTCACTTTTAACCACCTCAAAAACAAAACAAAAAAAGCTTGTGTGGTCAAATGTGACCAATCAATAACAAGAGCACCTACATTTGCCTACTGAATGAACCAATGTTTTAAGAAAGTATGAAAACCTTGTTTTATTTGGACGTCGCCATGTTGCACCAAAACACATTATAATCAATATCACTGCAGCCATAAACAGCCTTTTCATTTAAATGCTTTTAGGCCTGCTTGTAAGATGCATAACATGGGTTCATTCGTTCAACAGCACTCATGCATTGCATTAAAGTGATTTAAAGGATCAAGAAATAAAAGTTGAAGTGTCTTTGGGAAAACTTGAAGAGATGCATTTGAAAACACTTGGAAGGAATAGTAAAACGTCATTTTCAGAACACTCAGAAATTTTACATACTTAATAGTACAGAATCTAAAATATTGATGTTAATTATATATATTATGCCAAATGCAAAGTAGTTTACAATGCAAAAAACAACCATTTAAAGTAAATAATTGTGTGAATTAAACTTAAAAAAAAACATCCTCTGGAAAAGACTTCAGTATTAAGTTAAGCAAATCCTTTTCAAACTTGGACTATCAACTGAATAAAAATGTATTTAATCTCATGAAATTCTACTGCAGAAAGTAAAAAACACAAAAAAAAAAAGCTTAATGTTGCAAAAACTCATTTTAAACATTAATAATAATAATAATAATAATAATAATAATAATAATAATAATAATAATA
>CAIGQW010052695.1:343693-372369 GCA_903798125.1 Danio choprae
TAATAATAATAATAATAATAATAATAATAATAATAATAATAATAATACCAATAAAATGTAAATAATTATTATTATTAGTAGAAGAATTTTATTACTATTATTACTATTATTATTATTATTATTATTATTATTATTATTATTATTATTATTATATTAGCAATAAATAAATCTAAAAAGTTATAAATAAACAAACAATAACAGCTATTTTTTATTATAACAATAGCAATAAATTACAATTAATAATAATAGCAAAGGAACGAATAACAATAATAGTAATAGCAATACAATAAAATATATTATTATTATTATTAATAATAATGATAATGTACAAAAAATAGCAAAAAATAATTGCAATAAAAATAATAATTGCAATAAAAATAATAATTTAAAAGCTTATATTAATAAACAATAAAAACAATAATAATAATAATAATAATAATAATAATAATATAGCAACAAATAATAAACAATTACAACAACAACCTAAGACCAATAAATAATAAATTTACTACAAGAATATTATTAATATTAATAATAATAATAATAATAATATTAATAATAGCAATAAATAATAAACAATTACAACAACAACCTAATAGCAATAAATAATAAATTTACTACAAGAACATTATTAATATTAATAATAATATTAATAATAATAATAATAATCATATTTTAATTATTATATTATTAGCAGTAGAAAACATATAAAATATATCTCTAAGCATCCCTTGCAGGCAGCAGTTTGAGCAGCCTCGGTTTAGACAGCTTCATTTATTACAATGGGAGTGTTTGTTGGAATCAAACAGTGGCGTTAAACAGTAAATTTGCAGTGACAGCTCCAGTGATTACGACGGGGAACGTTCTACTACAGCCGCTCTGCTTTGCTTTCCTGCATAATTCCTTCAAAACATCAACCGTTTTGTTTTCCTCATGCAGCAAAAAGAGGATCAGAGTTGACCGTTTAGTCACTGTCTTGATTTAATGATGTATAAAACAGCAATTAATTAATTCAGGAACACCGCTCACAGCTGGTTGCGGATGTCTGCGGCCAACATAAAATATAGTTGCTCCAACACAAAGTGGGCATTTTAATGCAAATTCCATTAATCAAAAACGAATCGTGATTGCAATGAGAGAGAAAAAAATACAAGCGAAAAGCAATTTTCCTTTCACAGTTCTCTCAAATAATCCTTCCCAGAGCGCCGAGCACAATCATCAATGATTAACCGTCCAGAGAATGGAGCTCTGGAGATTGCGGTGCAGCTCACCTTCATCGAAGTCGACGTCGTCTTCGGTGTGCTGAGGGAAAGGGAAGCAGTTTGTGATCTCCAGACGGTCTTCAACCACCAGGCCAAGCAGAACACCCTGAACCACCTCGCTGCCCTGGCCCTCCTCCTGGTAGTGCTTAATGATCTTCAACACCACCTGCAGACGCACAAAAACACACATTCAGGAAAGTTTCCTTGCGAAACCAAATTTGTGCCCGGCGAAGCAAGCTGAATAATATATGATGCAATTTTTCACCCTAAAGGCATTTAAAGTGACAGCTTTGCAGGAGTGAAGCGGGAAGAAAATAAGATTTATAGAAGTTTATTGCATAAAGATTTGCAATGGGTAAGCAGGTATTCAATTGCTTGCAACACAATTTTCGTCTGTCAAAAAAAACGACATTTTTAAACTTCGCCAGTCACGATCATCTCCGACCATAGATGTATATGTGAGGTCACATATACATCTTTACATCACAGTTACATTTTTGAATAATGGATAGATATTGCATAGGGCTGCACATCATTGAGGAACTAATGGTATCGTGGTAATAGTATATAAATGTACATATTGAAGGGAGGTGCAATATGTTAAATTTGTTTTATTTGCTGTATAGGTTGCATTCATCTGACCAATCAGATGAAGCTAGGCCCGTCACAATATCTATTTTTTGTGGTACGATATATAGCAACAAAACTTATTTTATGGCAAAGAAGGACTATGCTATTCATCTGATCACTCTTTATAACATTCTGGAGTATATGCAAATTGCTATTATAAAAACTTAAGCAACTTTTCCAATATTCAATATTTATGTAATTCTCAAAACTTTTGGCCACGATGTTATAACCTTATAACATTAGTGCACAGATATTTCTAGTGGGATTCGAAACCATAATAGAGTGCACTCCCACAATGCACAGCAGTAGAGCGTACAACCAATGTAAACAACCCAAATGTTTTAAAGCCACTTCGAGCAGGAATAAAAACTGGAATTACTGATGACTTTTCACAATCAGCTATTTTGGGAGACCATCCATCCACCCACCCATCCATCCACCCATCCACCCACCCATCCACCCATCCACCCACCCACCCACCCACACACACACCCACACACACACAACTCTGCAGACCGCATACATAAAAAAAAAAGCTGTATTGAACACTACATGAAAGGTAGCACTCAAAGCAATGCATAAAAAGAGCCACTTTAAGACGATTGTTTTGCATTTCACAAGTTTTTCTAAATGTGTTTGAATAAGCAAATGAGGCATGATCCATTTACAAACAAATCTGCATAAATTCCCCAAACAGAAAATTGAACACTAAATAAAGCCAGGTTCTAAATTCTTGTCGACAGCGTTACAAAAGATCCAAAATCCCTTCTGTAAAACCTTTATCCCTCCATAAGTAAATAAATACAGTGAAAAGGCAGAAAAACAGGAATTATATTAAGAAATACCGCAGTAAATACCTTCATACTCATGAAATAATGTAAAGTTTCATTCATGCCCATGCATAGAATTCAAAACAAATGATATAGTGGTCTCTCGCTGTTCACCTTTCGCGGCCTCGTAGTTTTGCAGATTTTTTGGTGTAATTTGACATGTTTTTTGTTTTTTTTACAGCGCATCGTGTTCTGCGTCCTGATTGGCTCTAGACCAATCAATCTCCTTCGTGTCATCCAGTACAGGGTGTGTTCAGCTTGCCAAATTAACATAAATCTTCGATCACTAGCAGTGTGAGTTTCAACAAGGATGCAAAAAAGGTTGTAACTGTCCACAGCAAGACCATCGTAAAGGGGGGGGGGGGGGGGGGTCGCACACCAGATGCTCTGCGCCATGCAGCAGTGCCATGCATTTTACAATTGTAAACATAGGTTTATATCAGAACAGGGTACGCACCTGCGTCACAAGTCAGCGGCGGTCTGCGGTGCCCAGCTACGACTGAGGACACTTCATATTTCTGCCGCGCCACAGAGCGCTATCTGAAGAATTTCATTTTAAATAATGTGCACAGCGCATCCGGCGTGCGACCCCTTTAAGGATGGAGTTTTGTGGATCAGTGACTGCAGGAAAAAGAACATGACGCTGGATGCCGACATTATCCGCACAAAAGTTAAGCTTTATGAACCTTTTGCTGACAGCGATGAATGTTTGCGCCTGACAACAGGTTTTGATCATTGATTTTATTCTACAATACTAGAGTTATTTTTCTACAAAAGTTTAATCTTTGAGAGTGTTTAAACCTGAGAGAAAAGTGTGAATGTTAATGTCTGTCTGAGAAAAGTGTATAAAGTGTGTAGTGAGGGGTTTTACAGCCTTAAAACATCTATAATAAATGTAAAAAAAAAAAAAGCCGACTTCGCGGATTTCGCCTATTGCGGGTTATTTTTAGAACCTAACTCCCGCAAATAACAAGGGACCACTAGGGGTGTAACGGATAATGGTTGATCAGAGATCCATACGGATCACAACCCACAGTTCAGAACGCACGTGACCCGCGGATTAATAACTTTTCTTTGAACTTGTAGGTTTATCCAACATTTAGAACAAATTGCAGAGAGATCACCTCTCGCATCAGTCAAATCACGTATATGAAAGCATTTTGGCTTTATTGTAAAATATAATGATGACGGAAAAAGATGTGGTGGGACCTAAATGCTTTCTTAGGCTATTAATTAAAGGTGTTTTCTGTCACTGTTTAGCCTGCATTAATGCACTCAGTGTAAAGCTGCACAATTAAACATTAAAAGATTGTGATCTCAATCCAAACCCGCGCAACATGAATGATAAATGATAATGATTTGCATATGTTTATTAATCCTTTGAAACGCTGCATTCAAATCTGCGTTTGATCGAGGTTTACACTTTTTCAGTTAGTTACAAACAATTAATTAACATAGAAGTACTGGGAGAACAGTTTATAGTTCACATATAAACACTGATGTTTATGGTAAAGATTAAAATCACCGTTTAATGGAACTTGACGCTGGTGAATGTTGTAGGATTTACATTGTGTGACCAATGGGTGGCGACAAACAACCATCAAAATGATGTCACAGAATAGGTTTCCAAAAATGCCACACCTATAATGAAACATGAAGTTTTATGTGTGAATTGTTGAATCATTCATTGAAAATAAATATGATATGTTGTACAAGATGTTAGATTTCTATATTTAGCATTATCAGCAACAGTAGCAAAGATCATTTTTCATATTGAATATTTTCCTCTTTTTCCCAGCTGGTTTATTCTTGATTTTTATTTTTATTAAAATTACAGGTTCTATGTTCTGTTTGTTTAAACCAATGGTTTTGGCAGTAATATTTTTGTATGAAAGTAAAGCAATTGACTTGTCTCCTTTTTTGCTGATCTGAAAAATGGTCCAATCCATGACTCAAAAACCGTAGTGTGATCCGAACCGTGAGATTTGTGATCCGTTACACCACTAGGGACCACTGTATATTATTGAAATCTATAAACACAAAGGCATGAAATTAAATAAAATAATTGCTTAGAATGTGCATACTGAAGGTTTCTTTCCACCAATCTGAGAGATGACATTATGGAAGTAAAATAAAAATAAATTAAATAAATAAAGCCTTTCCTGTCTTGCTTGAAAGCTCTGAACTTCCTGCCCCCCACAAGGCATGCCTCTCTCCACTAAAAATAGATTTGAGAATACATTATTATGTGTAATTAAAATGCAGTAAACCACAATCCATCTCAGCCGACACATGCCATCAAATTTCCCTGACGTTAATACCATGATTCGGTTTGTGCATTAGACAAGTCTCAGGAGAACATTTATATGTGCAACCATCGAGTTTTCAAGACTGACGAGAGACGGAAAAGATCAATCAATCAGCATTCAAAATAGCCACGAATGAGGCATGCTGTTTTACAATAAGAGCCGGAGAGCGAAACAGAAGATAGTCCTCCATTTTAACATGGTACTTTGCAAGCACTCAGAGCAGAAAAAGATGGAGAAAGACCTGAGGTTAATGGAAGAACAAATACACTCACTGTCTAATTACACTGTCTGTACAGCCTCTCTGAATACCAATCTACTGGGGCTTTTTTTATTCAGTCCTACAGCAGCAAGAAGACATCTTCGATCCCGTTGAGAGTGCCAGCTCACTCCACCCAAGGCATGATGGGATACGTTCATTTTTATTTCCTCCGAAGGGACAGAGCATTTCAAATCGCCAATATCTGTTGGGGAACTAAATGCATCAGTACATCTGTAATTTCATATGGTGCAGTGAGGTAGGAGATGCATTTAGAGTGTACTGATGCTGTAAAGAGCAGATGGAAGTCACATATTTACCGTTAGTTCAGTAGATAAGAGTGGCCAATCCAATTCCAACCTGAATATCACTGCTATAGAGTTGTGTGTTGTTGTTTTTTTACAATAAATACACTAAATCAAACTATTTTTTGACCTTTGGTTCCAATCATAGCTCTTGAACATTTATATTCTCTCACTAAAACGAAAGGACACATAGTAATATACCCACTGACTATAATCACACACTCACATTTGAAAGTGAAAGCAATAATGTGCAAGTATGGAGAACTATTTGGAGGAATGGCTCAAAAGCCCTGCATTCTACTGCAATCCATTGTGCTCTGACTGGGCTTTATAAAAAACACACTCAGCAGCCACTTGATTAGAAGGTGCTGGAAACATTTTGAAGAGGTTTTTCAATATTGACGTGATCACATCACACAGTTTTCAGGATTGACGGCTGCATATCCATGATGCAGTAGCGGTATTTGGCTAATAAAATGAGTTGGGCACCAGGGCTAGAAAACCCCACTACAGTTACTCAAATAATTCCATTAAATACAAAAATTAAGTTTCAACAAATGTATGATTTAATCAAATAAACCACAATCAAATGTTCAATCGACCAAATCAATATATTAATAAAGGAGAAAAACAAAAAACAAAGCAAACAAGCTTTAACTTCAACTTCTCATAAACCAAACCAACTTAAATTTCCAGACCCAATACCTATTAATACCCTTTACAATACAATCAACGGGTGATAAAATATCAAATTAACCTCCATAAAGATGTAAATCAAGTAAACACTCAGGATCAAACTAAAATAAATAAATAAATAAATAATAATAAAAATAAGTCAAGGCTAAAACCATCACACATTAACGAATTTAGATAACTCAATCTTACACGATTAAAGTAGATTTTCCATTTGTGCACGCTGAAACAATTGTGTTATCAATGCACTATGAAATGTCTCTAAAGTTTGTATTCGTTAAAGTAGATTTTTCAAGGAACACCGCCACTGCCTCAGAATAAGAACGACCAGCATGATGCAAACATACATTTTCACAGCAACCGGGTTTGAAACAAGCCACCACGCTCTTCGCAAACACACGCTCGTGACCCGGAATCACCTGCATGCTCTGACTGTGTGACAATGAGAGACCGAACCACCATACACAGCGCTCTAAATAACTTTATCAAGTGACAATTGTGATTAATCACAAATCACCCATATAATAATAGTAATACAAATCGAATGACAACCGTCACACAATGCAAATCTCCTATTCCAGGACATCTCAAAGGTGCTCTACACTGTAAAAATAAAAATATGATGACAAAGTCATGACAACAAACGTTTTTGTTACTTTAATGTGTTTTAATTTCAACTACATTTCTTTAGTGATATAAGGTTTAACTAAATATTTTAAGTAATGGAAGTTGAGACAACTCGAAAATTTCATTTGATTGAACTAAATGTAAGGAAGTATGATTTTTACGAGGCCATTTGGGTATCATTTTCAAGAAACCAGTTGAAGATGATTTGAGTTGTGACATTGTGCTATCCAGCTGTAAGCAGCCTTTAAGAGATGGGTTCATTGTGGCCATAAAGGGACGGACATGGTCAGCAACAATACTCTCGCTGGCTGTGGCATTTAAACAAAGCTCAAGTGGTACCAAGAGGCCCAAAGTGTGTTAAGAATATCTCCCCGGTATCCTGAACTGTTGAAACAAGGTAAGATGAAGCCATGCTTTCATGTTCATGACAACTTCTGATCATATCGCATGGACTTTGCATCACAAATCAAGACTCAGACCAAAAAACCTTTTTTCCTAGTCTCCTATTGATGAATTTTGATGGGATTTTTTTTTTATTGTAGCCTCATTTTCCTGTTCTTAGCTGACAAGTGTCACTAGCTGTCCATTCACCCACTTAATTTTTACCTTAGGAATATTAGGAAATGACGATTCTGTTCTCTTTGATTTATTGGATGGAAAAGATGCTTTATTCACAAATGCTTCATGTGATATTTCAGATTTGCGCATAAGTTTAATTCGCATCTTTGTATGAAAACAGCTACTACTGGGCTCTTCTGTTGCTGTAGCGCATCTACTTCAAGGTTTGACATGTTGTGCATGTAGAGATGCTCTTCCGCAGACATTGGTTGTAAAGAGTGGCTTACTAGTGTTTCTATTAGCTTGAACTTGTCTCACCATTCTCTGAATTCTGACATTTTCAACCACAATATTGCCATTCAAAACACATTTAATCTTTTTTGAACCACTCTCAGTAAACCATAGAGAGTTCTGCTTGGAAAAAAACAGTAGATCATCAGTTTCTGAAAAAAACAAGGAACCACTAATAACACTTCATTCAAAATCACTCACTTCTCCATTCTGACTGACCACCAGTAGATCATCTTACAGATCTCCATGTAGACCTACATGTACTGGGTTGCTGCCGTGTAATTGGTCAATTTGACTTTTGTTTCTTCAAAATCTCTATTTGCATAGTTATTGTTTCTCAGGGGGGCATAAGGGACTTTCATCATTTCTACACAGGGTGTAGTTGGTTATTTTATCCTAAATGTTTCTCTCATGACCAGAGTAAAAATCCCAGCCAAATTACCTAGTGTTTTTGGACAAATTCCAAGGTCTTGGGTGATTTAATTGCAATCCGAATCCACATCTGAATTCCTAAGATCAATCCAAAAGTCAATTTCTAAATCCTTTCTGGCCACTGAAATGCACTGTACGGTTATATTTTATGGCAATTTGCATCAGAAAAGCAGAAACCACAAACATACTTGACATTGCTGAAGTGCTAGAAAGTTTGTCCGTGTACTCTATCATTGACAAGCTGTCAAAAGCCATTTTTGTGTGTTGTGTTGCAGTCCACAGTAATTGGCTGTTGTCACTACAATGATCCCATAAGAGTCCCATGCAAACTTAACAAGTTTGATCAGGGTTATAGCTAAACTCTGAAGCAAAGTGGATCTCATGAGCCAGATTTGAGAATCCCATATACACTACCTGACAAAAGTCTTGTCGCCTATCCAAGTTTTAGGAACAACAAATAATAACTTGACTTCTAGTTGATCATTTGGTATCAGAAGTGGCTTATATGAAAGGCAAAGGCCTTTAGATTACGCTTATTTTACCAAAATAAAATATGATCATGCCTTGATTTTTAATTATTTAATTAGGACAGTAAGGTCTGACTTTGCTTAGACAAAAGTCTTGTCACTTAACAGAAATAATGTACAGTATAGAATATAAAGTCATGGTGCAGTGGAACAAGTATTACAATTTTGTATGACTCACATGAGCTTGGAGGACTGCATCCATACATCTCTGCAATGACTCAAATCACTTAATAAAGTCATCTGGAATAGCAAAGAAAGAGTCCAGAGTTCATCAAGATTCTTTGGATTCATCTTTAATGCCTCCTCCATCTTACCCCAGACATGCTCAATAATGTTCAAATCTAGTGACTGGGCTGGCCAATCCTGGAGCACCTTAATCTTCTTTGCTTTCAGGAACTTTGATGTGGAGGCTGAAGTATGAGAAGGAGCGCTATCCTGCTGAAGAATTTGCCCTCTCCTGTGGTTTATAATGTAATGGGCAGCACAAATGTCTTGATACCTCAGGCTGCTGATGTTGCCATCCACTCTGCAGATCTCAGACATCCACCGCAAATTTATCTTCATCCAAAAGCACGCATTTAACCACCAAGAAGCTGTGGAGATTTTTCTTTTAGACGTCGCCATGAGAAACTATTGCCATCTGAATAGGTCTAAAGTCACACACAGCGAGTGTGTGTGTGCGTGTGTGTAAGCCTGGTATACTTCATAAAGTGTCCAGAGCTGTTAAGTTATTACAGCTGATCAGCATATAATTAAATTCCCTTTGTCAGACATTAAAGTTAATTAAGCTATGCCTGCTGTGCCAATGTCAAGAAATGTATTTTTTTCAGGAGCAAAGCTTTCACTACAGAAGACTACAATAATAATGTGAGCTTCATAAGAACATATGTTAGTTTTGTCAACGTTAATTTATGATGTTACAAAATGTTTCCGTTTCAAACAAATGTTGTACTTTGAACTTTAGATTTAAATGATCAGAAGCACAAAAGAAAAACTTTAAACATTAAATATTTCTTAATCAAAGTGTATGAGAACTGAAACCACTTTAAATTAGAAA
Organism: Danio choprae; assembly: GCA_903798125.1. NCBI lineage: Eukaryota > Metazoa > Chordata > Actinopteri > Cypriniformes > Danionidae > Danio > Danio choprae. Next base: position 353,471 of record CAIGQW010052695.1, read on the forward strand.
AGTTATTTTAATTTCAATTACATTCCAGGCTAGCGTAAGAGAATTATTTTAAAAAGGCAAAGAAATAAAAGACTTACAGAACCCAAACTTCTGTATATAACACAAACCATAACGTAAATCAAAAACTAGTAATCGGTACACCCACATAACACCAACTGGAATGCCTGATGCTGATTGGTCAGTCACAAAGAGCCTCATAACGAGGTATAATCCAGTTAGATCAATTAGAAGTTGCACTAAGAGTCATTAAAAGAAAATTGCACCAGAATCATCAAGTGCAATCGTAATCATTAAATTCCTTACGATTCCCCTCCCATAGCCTAAAGCCACATGATACAAATCTGCCATCATTTACTACAACATCCATAAAACGGTGTGCTGGAGGCAATATTACATACAATTCTCCAGGTACAAGTAACACGACAAGCCCAAATGACCTGACAGAGCTCGCCACATCCCAGCAGTTAAGATATATGAAGCGTTTCACAGTTGAATTAATTATGAATGGACTTCTTTGTAAACAAAGTTACAACCTTTGTCTGGCTTTAAAACCGGGTGGTCAGACATACGGCAAGCGTCCATAGCAGCTCATTTCCACATGAGCTGGAGGCTCTATATGTTGTTTTCCAAAGCTTATTGTTGCCTCTTTGAGGGTTTGTAACAGGCTTTAAGGTCAGCGGAAGAAAAAAACGAGGTAGTCAATACTCTCTGAGCTGAGTCCTGCCAATCTGATCATTTCGAGTCCAAGAGTCGTGCTGGAGGAATAGTGAAAAAAGCCGTTCCCTTAAATCATTCAGGAGGGAAGTCACACACCTGCTTCCACAAATGAATTGGTTGGGCAATACAGTCGGCGCCCGCCGCGGCAAAAAAACAACACCACAAAGCCGACGGCAAAGACGACGGCGTAAACAGAAGCGCGGTGAAACACTCAATACGCCAGACAGACGTGAGGGAATACCAATGCCACTAATTGCCTGAGCTGTTGTAACGCATAAAAGAACAGGAAACAGCAGCATCCAATTTCCTGTTGTTCCAATCTTGGGGTCTGAATCATCGCTCGTTTGATTCAAAGCAATTAATGGCTGATTAAACGACTAAACATGCCGTCTCAGAATGTTCCACTCCTCGCTGATGTTAATTGTTTTACTGGTGGTGTTTGTTTCTTGCGGTTCAACGCAGCTCGGTGTTGTAAATGTGGAGCTTTTCTATTTCGTTTAGAGAGTTAAGATGATGGATAATTGCTTTACTTCAAAACAAAAAAGGCAGATTGTTTCACATTTAAAGTGAATATAGTTTTTATTTCTATAATGAAATTTTTCTGAGGGGGATTATGTTATTGAGAAAAGTAATAAATGATTAATATGGAGAAAAAAAATAGTTTGTTATATCAATTAGATTTATGAGAAGTAAATTAAATTATAATTGATATTTATTTAAAAAACATCCATCTAATGTGATAAATCATTTACATTAACTAAATCTAAATTAACTCAAGAAATATGGCTAACAGTTCAACTGATTTTTGTGTAGTTGTTTATTTGATCAGGCAATTTCCATTAAAACTATTATTTTTTTTACATTTTTTTAAATTGAAATTAAATTAGCAATATACACAAACAACAGTTGTGTTATATTAAAGTGATATATTTCTGTATTATTATTTATATGCTTGTATATTCTAGGGACGCACGATACTGCGAAAATATGCAATACGCAATATTGTCAATGAGTATTGAGATAACGATATTTCCTACCATATAACCTTTTCCTAGCAATACGCAAAATTTTATTAGCTATGTTTTAAAATAATTGAACATTCACAAATTTCTTCCAGATCTAATTAATTCCAATTCAGACAAAAAAAAAAACTCCCATGGTGCAAACATTTAGTCTTTAAAATACTATGAATCGGTGGAATTCTCCATATTCTCTCTCTGATTGGCTGGCTGTCATTTTCCCCTCTCGTCTCCAGCCATAAGTATTTATTTTCAGCTTTGGGTTCGCCACTTCAGCCAATAGAAGAACAGCAACTACTGGGGCGGTGGGAGCTGGTAGGGGGAGATATTAAGGCCCCACCTGATTGGTCAAATGTACATAAACAACCAATGATTAAAATAAATGTAATAAATCATGTCTGCGATACGATACGTATATTGTATGTACTAACGATATGTATATTGTATATTGCATGTACTATCGCGATAATGATAATTTAGCAATATATTGTGCAACCCTAGTATATTCAAATTTTAAATTTCCTTTGAAATACAATAAATGAACAAACACAAACACACACAAACACACACACACACACACAAACACACACAGTAGGGCTGCACAATATATCGTTTCAGCATCGATAATCGCACTGCAAGATACGACATGTTGAGTTGACTTGGCAGTGATTTTACATTTAAATATATACAAAACAAAGCATTGATGGTTTATTTTCCTTTTATCTTTGCTTTGTTGTGTTCATCTATCCTTGTAGTTTATTACATTTTATGCATGATTCATTGCCCTACAGAAACATCCTAATCAAATCAAAATTAACACATTTGGTAACACTTTAGGGACCAATTCCCACTGTTAACTACTTGCTGAATAGCATGCATGTTATTGAGATATTGGCTGCTTATTAGTACTTATAATCTACATATTCTGCATGACCTTATTCTACATCCCTAACCCAATACCTTCATATCTATAAATAAGAAGCAAATTAGGAGTTTATTTAAGCAAAAGTCATATTTAATGGTTTTAATGGCTAATAGTAAGAATTGATCTTTAAAATGAAGTGTGACTATATGAATTCTTTCCAAATAGTGCTATTGAACCATTTAGTGAAATTGTATAGATACAGTAATCGCAATATATATTGCAAAAGAATAAAATATCGCAACGTCCGATTTTTCCAATATCGTCTAGCCCTAGCACACAAGAGTTCAAAAATATTAAATGGTTATCAATGAAATGACTAGGCAAAATGAAATGAAAGTAAATAAATAAACTAATTAATAAATAAGTGTGTAAATCAATAAGTAAACAAGTAAGAGAAAAATTAGTAACCATTGAAAGTAGGCCTAAATTATGGCTAAACTGCTATTAGAAATCAACCAATTGCTAGTGTGTCCTTTCTGACATGATCATAAAAGGAAGCTCAATCGTGGTTCACACACATTTTGACAGGTTAAAAGTTTCTACTCCTTTTTGTGCAAAACCATCTCATAACCACCATCATAGAGCAACAGCGACGTCGCAATAAACTGATCTCTCCTGAACCCCATCCATCAGACGAGCTGTCAGCGCAGACCGAAAGGGGGACGGTGCTTTTCTTTTCTTTTTGTAGCACAGGTTCAAAGTGGCAGCGCACACCCCCAGCTCTCCTCCTCCATCAGCTGGGTGACAATAACAGAATAGCTAATGAGAGCATGCAGCAGCATTGAGCTTTGACTGCTGCACGCCGCCATCAAAGCAGCACAACACAGCCTCAACACTCCATCTAATGATCCCCCGTCAACTCGGGAGAATTGGATGCTTGCCACTTCTGTTCCTGATAGGAGTTTTCGTTTTGCAATGACTATAGCATTCTCTGTGGCAGATCGCAACTGTTCGTGGACTTTCTTTGCTTTCAAATAAGCATTGGATGGCATAAGCTGGAAAATGAACAGGTTACTGCTGGGCTATTAATACAAGTAAAGAATTCAGTTGTAAAAAGTGCCGTCTGAAATTTCTATTTTTCTCAGCCTGCTTTGTTTATGTTGAGTTATTTCACTTTAAAGACCATGAAAAGAACTTATTCTTTGCCATTAAAACGTGAAATTACTGAACCTACACAGGAGGCTGATAAAAATGCTCATTTTAAAAGAACATTTCAGACGGCATTTAGAGGTTTTTGCATCTGAACTCTTCAAGTTGATTTTCATGCGCATTTTGGCAGTAAAGCCGGCTCTGCAAATAGCTGTAAATCACCACCACATGCTTTGAGATGGAGCAGAGTTTAATATAGAGATCCTAGGCATGGGATGTTAACCGGTTTCGAGGTTTAGCATAGTTATACCTGTTCCTATGGTATGTTTAAGATTTTTATTGTCTCTGTTTTTACAAATATTTTATTTGGTTTTTTTAGGGCAACAGTATCTCCAGCAGAACCGTGCAGCGTCCAAAGAAAAGAAAGATATCCAGAGATGCCTTTTAAAGTTGTAAAGAAATCTGCGTTTTTGAAACTAACAAAAATAGCAGAAGACATTGATTTATTTGAATTATTTAGCCTGACGTCGTTTACGGTTACAAAATATTATAAATGGTTCTTAAAATAAAATATATTGTGTTCAATGGGGAGGGAGGGGGCTGGGGAAGCTGCTGTTTTTTACCTAGATATTTAAAAAGAACATTTAAAACCAGTAATCAAAATACCGTGATCCTGCAAAACCGAGATTAATTTTTTTCCAAGGTTAACTTATAATAGCCCATGCCTAACAAAGCCATAGTTCGCTGACAAACTATGCAAAAAAAAAAAAACATTGAGACTAGGGCTGCACAATATTGGGGGGAAAAAAAACTGACATTGCAATATTACATTTTTCTGCATTACACATTGTGTATATTTTCACCAGATGACTTGAATAGAATTATTGGGGGGGATCATTGTTTTAGAGTAATTGGGAACATTTTCTAGAGCATTTGCAGAAACTATAATAAACCAATAACAGGCATTGATAAATACAGCGGGGCAAAGCATATACAAATAAAATAAACAGTGCTTTATAGTTTTCTGGGATTCTAGCAGTAGTCAGGTACACAAATTGTATAGTCAAATGTAAACTTGTGTATATACATAAATACAAGTAATCTTCCTTAAAGGTTACAAACACTAATTTATAATGCCCGAATGCTTGAAATGGCTTAAAATGCTAACATGAGCCTTAAGAAAGCATGCAAATGCTAAAATGTTTGGTAACATTGTGGAGTCACTGCAAAATGTAACCATAAATCACGTTTTTCAACTGTGGCTACTGGTCAACTATAACTCTGGCTCTCTTACCCGTCCAGGGACTGCAGGTGGAAAATAGCAACCTTGCTAAAACCTGGCACAACGCATCTTTCCTTTTCGAGGTTAATGTAATTTTATGCATGTCCCTGTTAAATAAATAAATAAAAATTCTACATAGCAAAGCCTGCGATGTGACTGTTGCGAATGCACACATTGCGATATCGATGCTAAAACGATATATTGTGCAGCCCTATTGTGGACTATTAAATCGGTGCAATCCTGAAATCGAAGGGAATAATTCTGCAATTTGACAGCAGTTTGTGTCACTTCTCGATGAACAACAGGCCTGTGTATGGAAAAGCACGTGAAAACAACAATTAATAGAATATTTTTACTCCAATTCATCTCATAACTTCAACCACAAACTGAGTTGCAATAAGGGCTGCATGATAAAAAAACGAAGATGGTGACATTGTGATTATATAGCACGATATGAATATAATTTCACCAGATGACTTGAATAGCTTTATTTAGATAGAATTTATCATTTTAGATTGATTGGGGTGATTCTGTAGGGGAGTGCATCTGCATAAAATAGTAAATAATAAACTCTACAAGCATAGATAAATACAATAAACTGTGCTTTATTGTTTTCAGAGGAGTCTACCAGTATTCAGGTAAAGTAACTAAATCAAAAGTAAAATAATACTGCGTAGTCTATATTTTATAAATAATTTAACCAAACTAACCTTTATTAAGGGCCTCACGGTGGCGCAGTGGATAGCACGTTCGCCTCACAGCAAGAAGGTCGCTGGTTCGAGCCTCGGCTGGGTCAGTTGGCGTTTCTGTGTGGAGTTTGCATGTTCTCCCCGTGTTGGCGTGGGTTTCCTCCGGGTGCTCCGGTTTCCCCCACAAGTCCAAAGACATGCGGTATAGGTGAATTGGGTAAGCTAAATTGTCCGTAGTGTATGAGTGTGAATGGGTGTGTATGGATGTTTCCCAGAGATGGGTTGCAGCTGGAAGGGCATCCGCTGTGTGAAACATATGCTGGATAAGTTGGCGGTTCATTCCGCTGTGGTGACCCCAGATTAATAAAGGAACTAAGCCGAAATGAAAATGAATGAATGAATGAATAACCTTTATTAAAAGGGACAAACAGAACAATTTATCAGGCCTGAAAGATTTTTAAATCCTCACACAGTCACAGGCCTCAAAAACACATGCAAATGATGAATTAGAATCAAACTCAAAATTGCACATCAATGCTGAAACTAAATATTGTGCAGCCCTAGTTGCAATAACAACAACTATAACAACTATAAATAATAGTTGCAATTTTTACCAAATTAAATATGCATAAAGGTGTAAAAATAACAGAAATCCTGTTAATAAAAATGTTAATAGAGCAAATTAAGGGGCCATTTACGCAATCTTTTCAGACAAAAATGGGAAACTTCTCTTATCGTTTTGTCTGTTCGTTTACACAACAGCATTTTTGGGACCGAAAACAGGTTCTAAAGTGGACGTTTTTAAAAATGCCACCCAAAAACGAGCCTTTAAAAAGAGTGACGTCATGCGCGTGCAAATTACATGTTTATGAAAGTGCGGATTAAAGGAAAGCGCAGACAAACACACAACAAAAGTGAAGTACATAGCTTTGTATTTTGTTGCTAGAGTGTTTGCTAATGCTTCATCAGAAAAGTAAGGATTTAATTCACATTGCGACCAACAGCAGAGACGAATCTTACATACACAGCAAATTCTACATACACACCAGTGTACTAACAAGATAGCAGCACCAAATACTTGGCCAGCATACGTAATACAGAGTTTTGGGCTGTTTTCGCAGATGTGTGAATGCAGATCATTTTGAAAACATCTTTGTCATAAAAACAAAGCCTAAAATAATTATTTTTTTAAACAATAAAGAAACATGCATACAAGTAGTTTAGGCATCAATACAGAATAAAATAAAGTGTATAACAAATAAAACTTATTATTATTACACCATTTCCCTGACAATGCAGTTAATTTCATCTGCATTTTCAGAAGAGCCAAGGACATGCAAAAAAAATAAAATAAAAAAGGTGACAGGGTGTCAATAATTGCACCTAAAGTCATTGATTTTAATTTAAGTTGTGCAGATGAGATTTGAGAACTCCAGTTGAGAGGAAAATTATCAGAAATTATCCATTTGAATAATGCATTTCAATCTGTTCCCCTCACCAACCTGTTTTACGGCTTAAGAAAAGCTCAAATACAGCAGAACAAATGATAAATACAATATTTCTTTGGAGAAGTTGGCAGTGTAGATGATCTAAAAGAGCAGCTCTGCCCAGTCTGCACAATATCTCCCTTCACTAAAACACTAGAAATGATGACAGATTTTGAAAAATTTAGGCCAGACGAAAATAAATGCTTATTGGAAAGATGTAAGTGACTGTCCTATCAAGGTCAATCCATGTCCGAGACGCAGTGACTGCAGCCAGATAATGACAGAAAGGCTTTCTTCTTGAGGCAACTTCGCCCTCTTTTGGCGGTGATAAATAATGCAGTGCATTTCCACATCAGCCCTGCATCAACCACAAACACAGACAAGCCTCTTTAATTAAACAAACACTTCAGTCCTGCTGCAGGAGATTAACCACAGACCGTCCCCGTGCGTTTCAGGGACGATAATTGGAGAGTTTAGTCCAAACTTCAACCTTTATCTAAAGGAAATCATTGGTCTGTATAAAAACAGCACACAAAAAAAACTATTCCAGGAAAACAGCGCACAGCACCTAAAGCGAAGTGAAAATGAGACCAGCAGGAGCAGACTTCCTGAAATAAATGAGAAAACAGCCACTGCAACTAAAGACACCAAAGAAGTCATGAAAGTGCATTAAAGCAACTCTTGCATGGTGAAAGAGTTTTAGACTTATAAAGAAGCCAACAGTAATTCTGATAAATTCTGGATTCAGCCGGTTCTGCAGCTTTTAAAAGCTTACATTATAACTCTTAAGTCATACACTGCACTAGAGCTGATCGTATTCATACAACAAATTAAACAATTAGTGCAGACTGAGACTAACTAACCAAACGACTAGATGCAAAAAAGAACAGAGTCAGTGATGGTCATATTACTAACCCAATATACTGAATCCAGGGTTCTTACAGCTTCTCCAAAGTCATATTCAAGCACTTTCCATGTGCACTTTCAAATTTTTTATTACATATTTATATATGTATACTACAATATATCGTTTCAGCAACGATATCGCAACGTGCACATCTGCAATAGTCACATCGCAAGATATGCAATGTTGAGTCTGAACTATCTCTAAACGTGATTTGTAGTCACTGCTAAGTTTAATCATAATAGAGTGAAGGTTTATCATTTGCATGGGATTTTAAGTCCTGTGTCTGAGCATTTCAAGAGATTCTAGAATATTTGGACACAAAAATATTATGATGTTTGGAAGTGTAACAGATTTACTGTATTTATTTATGCAAAACGTATATGATTTATGCCATAAAAAGCCATTTTTCTTAGAATTTTTATCTTGTTTCTAGTCCAAATATCAACATTTCAAAGCAAAAACAAGATTATTGTGCTTACCCCATTGGCAGATAATTGTGCTTGTTTTAAGGAAAAACTATTAATTTTCACTTATTTCTTCTGAAGGTGAAAACAAAACAATATTTTTACTTGATTAAGAATTTTCAGATATTTGGACAAGATATGAGACAAAGCAAAGTAAGAAAAGCATTTTTTGTTTTGCATTGTGATTATTTAATTTCTGTACCTGAATGTATTCATATTACAATATTTATCACAGAAAAATAAATAATCGTAACATCAGATTTTTCCAATATCGTGCAGCCCTAACATATACTGTATTCGTCATTATATATCAGATGCTATTTGCCATAGTAGAGAATTGCAAGGAAGATTTGATGCTTTTTATTCAAACAAAATATATAAGATTTATGCCAAAAAAAATGCCATTTTTCTTAGAATTTTTATCTTGTTTCTAGTCCAAATATCAACAATTCAAAGCAAAAACTCGTCATAATATATCACATGTTATTTGCCATAGTAGAGAATTGCAAGGAAGATTTGATGCTTTCTCAAGCCCAACATTGAATTACAATAATTCACTCTTTAAATATAATTTACTCGCATCTTAAATGTGTCATCTTTTGATTTTAGCTTTAAATTTCATGCATTGTTTAGTAAGATAAATTATTATGAATGCAATACAATACCATTTTTCAACACTTTCAGGCACTTTATACAAAAATCTGAGCACTTTCAAACCTTGAAAGGATTTACGAACCCTGTGAATCCAGACTGGTGCTGCTCAATATTGTAATCAAATCTAAAATTTCAAACAGTTTTAATTAGTGTACTACAATTGTTTGTGTCTAAAAAGGTAGGTGTATTATCATGCTGGCATGTTCATTTAAAAAAAAAAACTTTAATAAAGGATGGGTACACAAAATAATTACTTTATTCAGTAAGAGAGTGTTAATTTGAGTTTTAATGAAAAAAAAGACATTTGTAATGTTACAAAAGACTTGCATGATGTTCTTTTGAACATAGTAATTATACTAGAAAGATTGGTCACGCTTAAAAATTAGGGTTCACTAGTTAATGTATTGACCAGGGTTGCATGATGGAAAAAACTTACATTCCGATATTTTCACTTTCTGCGATTTATATTGCGATATTTCACTTAATAATTTTAGATTGATTGGGATGATTTTGTAGGGGAGTGCATTTGCATAAAATATAATAAACAAACTACAAGCAGAGATAACGTAGAGCAGATATACAAATGGTCTAACGCCCAATCCCAATTCTACCCATTAGCCCTTCCACTTACCCCTTTATAGGGGTGTCCCAAAGCTCTTTAGCTTGAAGGCATAGGGCTAAGGGGAAGGACCAGACAGCCCTTGAAACGTAGATATTTCATGACCACACTCGAAACCAAGGGGTATGAAAATTTCCCAGAATACACCATCTACAACGGCAGCATGGCTGCACACGGAAGTAAAGAGATGCACAAAAATTTACTTTGCATTATTACGAATTTTTACAACAAACAAGCATATGTTTAATACATTCATAACAGCGTTCGTGTATTACCCTCATGCTTTAAAAAAAAAAAATGATTAAAAAAAATGATAAATTTTGCCATCTATAATCCATAATAATAACTCCTGTATAGCAGTCCCACAACATACTTTCACATCTGACACTTGAATACCCTGTCAGAAAAGTCAGGTGATCGGGAATGACCTTTTTACAGTGTCTGGTATAATGTTAATGTTGTTTTCGTGTGTTTATATGGCCACGGTGTAAATGCACAGTATAGTTACGAGCTTATTGCCACACTGTATCGTTATGATAGCATGATATCATTGCCTTCAGTGATTTCCTGAAGATAAATACCCAAAATTAACGCACATGAAATAACAACAGCGGTCGCCATTGTCGATCTCATATATAGGACGAGCTCGCGATGACATACAGGAGACGTGTGCAGGTGTTGTAGTGGTGTTCCATTTCTAAGGGGTAAATTTTGAAGCCCTTCCCCTTCACACTCAAGAGGAAGGGGTACAAAAATAGAATTGGGATTGGGCCTAAAACTATACAGATACAGAAATAAAAGAATCAAATGTACAATAAAGCTGTATATTCTTCATTGTGTAAATAATTAATTGCAATTAACATTTGTTAAAGCTACAAACGTAATAGTTCATTTGTTTTAAAAACGCTTTAAACTCGCTTAAAATTAGGGTTGGGCCAATAGACCATGCCATCGTCGATCGCCGATAGACATCACGATGCTGAGTCGGCATCGTGATCCTCTGCCCCACCACCCTCCACAGCAGCAACCCGCTTGCAAAAGATACACACGGCCCCGTTTACACTAATACGTGTTTGTTTTAAAATGCCATTTTAGAACGAAAACTATTCACGTCCACACTGGCGTTTCACCTAGCAATTCTGAACAGCCCTCCGTCCACACTATACCACTGAAAACGCACATCACATGACCACAAACTCTGTCATGTGCTGCAGCGTCTGAGCTTCAGCAGTCAGCCCAGAGAGCAGTGCACATCGGACAGTTTATCAAGAATGTACCGCTGGATCGCGTCTCACTATAGTTGTTAAACATGATATTTAATTAATCTTGTCTCTAACGACTCTTCGGTCTTTTGAATCTATCAGGTAACGTGTCTCAGCATTAGTACACTGCTTCAATCTTTCGCTTTCACGCTTGTACTTAGTAATTTTAGCAAAAACCTCAGATACTGTTGGTTGGTTCCTGTTGGTTTTGCACATTTTTCACCAACCAAGTTTGTTGACGCCATTATAACAACACAGATCACTCTGCCTATTCATGCCAGAGTCCCACGGAAAAAGTGATTGACAGGTGTTAATTTGTGTGTAACTTATCTTTATTTATTTATGATTTGGTTAACAAAGACCATGTGGGTCAGGTAGTTGAAACGGTAGGTTACAAATAATTAATTTGCTACAAATTAACTATTCATAAATAATTCACTGCCGCCTACGATGACCATGCAATCATCCATCGCAATGTTTCACATTAGACATCGTATGATGCCAAATTGGTCGACATCGCCCAACCCTACTTGAAATGTTTACAAAGGGCTTAAAATCACAACTGGTAAACTTTCACTTTTTACTTTATGTTAAACTGAAATGACTCCAAAATCCTCATGTGTTCTGAATGGTTGTACCTGGTCAACTACAATCCTGACTCCACATTGCACATCCTGTAATGTGACTATTGCGGATTTACACATTGCGATATCGATGCTAAAACGATATATTGTGCAGCCTTAGTATTAGCTAACATTAACAAATAGTAAACATTTATTACACTATTTACTCATAGTTAATTGAAATTAAGTTGTTCATTGCTAGCTAATGTTAACTCAGTGAATGAACTAATGTCAACAAGCACAACTTGGGGTTTTAAAAACCTATTAGTAATGTTGAACTTGGATTAATAAATGCTGCGTAAACGTTATTCATTCCTAGTTCATGTTAGTAAATACATTAATGAAGCCTTATTGTAAAGTGTGACCGAAGGCAAGTGAACAGTCAAAACATTTTAAATACTTGTGAAAAAGGTAAAATGACGGTCCATGACCATTTAGCATAACATAAAATTAAAATATCAAGTTGCTCAAAACAGTGCTTTTAAAAATGTCGCCTTTGACCCACGTATAAAACAAAATCATTGCGATAGAGTATTTATATTTAAACTCACGAGTACATTAACATTTCAGAATATTATGAATAATAAGTAGGCTCACAGATTTCTGCAGATTTTCTGCAGATAGTCTATGTATTTAATTGTGTAAAGAATTTATATTTATTCAGCTTTTAAATTAATTTTACTAATATTATTGTGGGCAGCACGGTGGCGCAGTGGGTAGCACAATTGCCTCACAGCAAAAAAAAGGTCGCTGGTTCGAGCCTCAGCTGGGTCAGTTGCCGTTTCTGTGTGGAGTTTGCATGTTCTCCCCGTGTTTGCATGGGTTTCCTCCGGGTGCTCCGGTTTCCCCCACAAGTCCAAAGACATGCGCTATAGGTGAATTGGGTAAACTAAATTGTCTATAGTGTATGAGTGTGAATGGGTATGTGTGGATGTTTCCCAGTGATGGGTTGCAGGGAAGGGCATCCGCTGCGTAAAACATATGCTGGATAAGTTAGCAGTTCATTCCGCTGTGGCGACCCCAGATTAATAAAGGGACTAAGCCGAAAAGAAAATGTATGAATGAATATTATTGTGACATAATAATAGTAATATTAAAATGTTTATATGACTTATGTACAGTACAGTTTGTAAAGTAATATTTTCTGTCTTTTAGTAGATGTATTATATGAGACTTGCTTTGTTTACCAAATAAGTGGATCTAATTGGATTTGCATTGTAAACATTAACTAAAAGTTAAAAAGGTAATATTTTTTTTATTTAATCTAATAAGTTTTTAAGTTTACGATGCTCCTAAAATCTTTCCGCATAAATCTGCAGATTTTTTAGAAAATTCTCTGCAGAAATAGCAAAAAAAGTCAGCAGATTCTGTCTGGCCCTAATAATAAGTAAATATTAATAACAACAACAATTACAATTCTCCCGACTTTATAAGTATTTGTCCTAAAATTAAATAGTTTTCTACACACAGCAACATAAAATCCTCTTTACCAACCTAACAGAATTAAACAAGACTGCAAACAAAGGCGTTTTGGTGATATTAAGTTACATTTACAAAAAAAAAAAAAAACATCATACACTCAAAAAAAATGTAGTTTGCAGCTTGTTCAAACTTAACACATTTAATTTATTTTCCATGCAAATTCCATATTAACAAATGCAAATGTATTAATACCAAACCATATTTTCCTGTTTGTTTGTTTTTTGCAATAATTTAGTCATTAATTAAATACAATCTCATTATCTGAAAATAAGAAAGCAAACAGATCTATATCATTTTGTAAAGACTTTAATTTATATACTGTAACTGATTTTTAACGTCTTACCCTCAAGTTTATATCATGTTCTTTCTTTATTTATTTTGTTTTCTTTCTGTCTTTCTCTCGTATCTCCTTCATTGACAATGTAATTCATATCCTGTATTGTATACAAATATTGTTACAAACATGCCAACTGTTGTTTTTATTTGCAAATAATCGAGCCGAAACTTGATTGTTTTATGTTCAGTCCACTTAAATTTGTAAAAACAAATAAGTTAACTTAATTCCTTCATGTTGTCCCAACACAAATCGATTGTGTGGAACCCAGCATTTTTTACAGTGTACTACAATGGTAACTTCGGTTCTCGAAATGCCATGTCATACACAATAGTACACATTTTTAAGAGAAAGTATGTTCTAATAAAGTGTTTTTATTATTAATAAGTTTAGTTTCCTGGTAACCGGTGAACGCTGAGCTCCCCCTAACGATACCGACACACAACTGAACAAACACGCGACTTTCTGAAAAACCACCGCTTTGATGTAAACAAAAATCACTCGGTAACAAAGTTTACTCACCAGCCCATCGACCTGGATCTGTTTGACCGGGAAATCCAGCGGGTTTGAGCCTGAAGCGGCGGATTCTTTGCGGGTGGCCATTTTCAGATGAGGAGGAATCGGAACCAAGCACGTGTAAGAAAGTTATTCCGGAGAGAAGCGAGCACTTCCCGCGTAAAGACAAAAAAAAGTCCTTGTCAAAATAAGAGTCCTGATTTAGAGTCGATGTTGACCCAAAGGTAAAACAATATGTACTCACCTTGCATCTGTTTTCTTCACTGATTTTTTCATTCATTTCTTTTCGGCTTAGTCCCTTTATTAATCAGGGGTTGCCACTGATTATAAACTGCCATCTTTTCCAGCATGTGTTTTACGCAGCGGATGCCCTTCCAGCTGCAACCCATCACTGGGAAACACCCATACACTTACATTCTCACACACACACACACACACACACACACACTACGGACAATTTAGCTTACCCAATTCACCTGTAGCGCATGTGTTTGGACTTGTGGGGGAAACCGGAGCAAAACCCACGCCAACACGGGGAGAACATGCAGACTCCGCACAGAAATGCCAAATGACCCAGCCGAGACTCGAACCAGGGACCTTCTTTCTGTGAGGCGACAGTGCTACCCACTGCGCCACCCCGTTGCTTTTTTTTATTGAAGACAACAAATATAGTGTAAAATGTTGGGCGCTAATTGCATTGGGTAAAACAGCATTATCCATCAGATTGATTTAAAGGGGAAAATTAGTTTTATATAAAAGACATGCATAATGTTGATTTTAAATGCCGTCCTTTGTTTTTTCAATCCAAAAATCCTGTAAGAAAGTTATAAGAAGCAGAATGTTTTTTAACACTGATGACAACACTGAGACGCAGTGGGTAGCGCTGTCCCCTCACAGCAGGAAAGTCACTGGTTCGAGCCTCGGCTGGGTCAGTTGGCATTTCTGTGTGGAGTTTGCATGCCGGGTGCTAAGTCCAAGCACATGCGCTATAGGTGAATCGGGTAAGCTAAATTGTCCGTAATGTATGTGTGAATGAGTGTGTGTGGGTGTTTCCCAGTGATAAGTTGCAGCTGGAAGGGCATGTGCTGCTAAAACATATGCTGGATAAGTTGGTGGTTCATTCCGCTGTGGCGACCCCAGATTAATAAAGGGACGAAAAGAGAATGAATGAATGGATGAAAACGTAAAAATTAAACACACTATATACACTATCTCGGAAGGATCACGTGACTCTGAAAACTGGTTAAATGCTAAATATTCATTATTCATTCATTCATTTTCTTTTCGGCTTAGTCCCTTTATTAATCTGGGGTCGCCACAGCGGAATGAACCGCCAACTTATCCAGCATATGTTTTACGCAGCGGATGCCCTTCCAGCTGCAACCCATCACTGGGAAACATCCACACACACCCATTCACACACATACACTACGGACAATTTAGCTTACCCAATTCACCTATAGCGCATGTCTTTGGACTTGTGAGGGAAACCGGAGCACCCGGAGGAAACCCACGCCAACACGGGGAGAACATGCCAACTCCACACAGAAATGCAACTGACCCAGCCGAGGCTCGAACCAGTGACCTTCTTGCTGTGAGGCGAACGTGCTACCCACTGCGCCACCGTGAGGCCCTAAATATTCATTATCAAAAGCATTTCTGAAAATGAAATATGAGTGAAATAATATAAACAATATCTTACTGTTAATCAACTCAAAGGATTTATGTATTAATCCTGGTGGAAAACACTTCATCTGACTTGTACCTGTTAAGGGCCGCACGGTGGCGCAGTGGGTAGCACAATCGCCTCACAGCAAGAAGGTCGCTGGTTCGAGCCTCGGCTGGGTCAGTTGGCATTTCTGTGTGGAGTTTGCATGTTCTCCCCGTGTTGGCGTGGGTTTCCTCCGGGTGCTCCGGTTTTCCCCACAACTCCAAAGACATGCGGTACAGGTGAATTGGGTAAGCTAAAATTGTCTGTAGTGTATGTGTGTGAATGAGTGTGTGTGGATGTTTCTCAGTACTGGTTTGCAGCTGGAAGGGCATCTGCTGTGTAAAACATATGCTGGAATAATTGGCGGTTCATTCCGCTGTTACAACCCCTGATGAATAAAGGGACTAAGCCGAAGGAAAATGAATGAATGAATGTACTGCACTTGTAATTAGGGCTGCACGATATTGGAAAAAATCTGACATTGTGATATTTTGTTTATCTGCGATATGAATATAATTTGACATGATGACTTATAACTCTATTTGGAAAGAATTCATAATTTTACATTAATCGTCATGATTTTGTAGGGGAGTGAATCTGATTAAAAAATAATAAACAAATTACAAGCATAAATGAATATAATAGAACAAAGACACAATGAAATAAACACTGCTTTGTGGTTTTCCAGAGAGTCCATCAGTGTTAAGATACAAAAGAAAGTAAATATTCATTCATTCATTCATTCTCTTTTCGGCTTAGTCCTTTTATTAATCTGGGGTCGCCACAGAGGAATGAACCGCCAACTTATCCAGCATATGTTTTACGCAGCGGATCCCCTTCCAGCTGCAACCCATCACTGGGAAACATCCACGCACACCCATTTACACACATACACTACGGACAATTTAGCCTACCCAATTCACCTATACCACATGTCTTTGGACTTGTGGGGGAAACCGGAGCACCCGGAGCAAACCCACACGAACACAGAGAGTACATGCAAACTCCACACAGAAATGCCAACTGACCCAGCTGAGGCTCGAACCAGTGACCTTCTTGTTGTGAGGCGACCGTGCTACCCACTGCGCCACCGTGCAGCCAGAAAGTAAATAATTAAATGTAAAATAACACTTTATACAGTAGTCAATATTTAAAGTGGATCAAATCTTTCATCAAAGTCATCCTAAAAGATCCAACACTCATTATTGCCTAAAGACAATTTTGAAATACTTTTTTTGATCCGCATCAAATGTTGACTCCTAAAGTCTTCATTATAAAAATAAATACAATTAATCTTTGGTCATTGTTTGTTTACAGCTTTTATCATTTCTAGTGCCCAAATTGGTTTAAATTAGCTTGAAGTCGTACATAATCACAGACCTTAAACAATTCTTTCACTCTTTTAGGGTTAAGCTTTGTTCTGAATTGTGTTTTCTGGTTAATTATGACCCCAACTTCCAAATATTGCAGTCACACATTGAGATTTTGATGCTGAATTTATAAATTGTTTTCAAACTTATTATTATAAAGACTGCAGTAGTGCAAATTATAATGTTACATTCTTTACGTTATACTCAGCATTGAGCAGAAATATTTAATACATGCTCAAATATACAAACACGTAAATTTATTTAGGTTTCTAATTGTATTGGTGCCAGAGACACCAAGCATTCACACAATCAGTATAACTATTAATATTTCAGAAGTTCACACTTAGCTGGTGATTGATAATAAGCTTGTTTGGCATGTCCTGGGAGAGAACCCTGGGCTCCCTCCCGTTTGCAGGGTGAGAAGGGAGATTGAGCTCAGGTAGATCTTGAGAGCACCCCCCCACTTATTTGTGGCTAATGACGAATTTGCTTTATGAGGGGAAAATACCGTTGGCTAAAAACTCGACAATGACACCTATTTAGTTTAGTCAATTTACTTATGACACGTCTTTGGATGATGGGAGGAAAAACGGGGAACCCGAGGGAAACCTACACGAGCATGGGGAGAACATGTAAACTCCGCACAGAAACGTCAACTGGCCTATTAAGGATTAGAACCAGTGACGTTCTTGCTGTGAGGCAACAATGCTAACCACTTGGCTGCCGTGCCATCTAATCTAGGAAAAAAAAGGGGCGAGGAATAGGGGAGGGTGGATTCTTCAAAACGAAGATGACTGGTATGAAGATTATGGTTATTTATAGTGACTTGGGTATCGTCTGAATGGAGAATCATGTGTTAGCTAATGCGGGCTCAGCCGTGGTCAATCATAAGCACGTGAGTTTATAAATAAACTTCACAAAAAACAATCAAAACAAGAAGAAACCAGGAAACTGTTTAATCGATATCAAAATTGAAATCACAAGTGCATAAAAATTCCAATTGTATGTAAGAACCTTTAATAATCATAATTGCCATTAAAAGAGAGATACAAAACATTGAACTATTGTTATTAAATCCACTTGGGTTTCCAAAAATAAACCTTTGCCTCTCAATTGTGACATTATTTTAAAAAAAAAAGGAAGAAAATTTTAAAATGTACACGACTAATTCTACTACAAATGTAAAACTTACTGGGATAAAGCTTATGAAGGGAAATAAGAACAGAACAATGGAGAAAAAACAACAAGTAGTGAAACTGCGGAGTCCCAATGGATGTGGAGATCCAACATGTACTAACATAACATCTCACTATGCAGGTATAATGTCGTCATGATCTATTGGGTTTGACTCGAAACCTTTTAAAATTGGCCCCAAAGGACAAAAAACTGATACAAAAAGCAACAGTAGCAAAAAAACAAAACTGAGTTAAATACAACTACTAAAAACAAAACCGAGTGGGTGTGCATCTATACAATGTGGAAGCGTGGTCCCGGTGCGGCGATGATGTCACTGTAGGGCTCGGTCTGCGTCAGGTCGATGGCCTGCTGCTTCTTCAGCACCAGGAAGCTGTAAAACTTCGCCGCAGCCTGTTTCTTGTTGTTGTTTCTGCACAGCTCCAGCAGGCTGATGGACTGGGCTCCGGTTTTAGCCACCACGCGCTGTCAAAGCACAGAGGATGAGCATTTCAGGAATATATTTATTACACACACATGCAATATATATATATGGTCCTAATCACAGCTGTCAAA